>JAJMBA010000072.1:0-48473 GCA_030565205.1 Williopsis galapagoensis
TTAAAAGGTTAAAATATTATACTTTATTTTAATTTTTTTTTTTTTTTTTTTTTTTTTTGATACATCTATCTGATTAGTTTTTATTCGGTGACCGATCATGTTTGAATTTCGTGCTTTTTTTTTTTAAGATTAAGCGAAGTTCCTATGCATTTCTTTGATGGTGGCTTGTTTTTAGCATGTGTTTCTTGACCATGATCAAATCCATACCACACCAGCCGTATCATATTGAACCCCCTCGCCAATGGATAAGAATGAACGATGTTCGATTCTATAAGAGCAGAGTTGGGTAAGGATCATTAAGTAAGCGCTACATTCCGTGTTTAGTTGTCTGGGCCCTTCAGGGGACGTCTAGGTGTGCGGGTGGATGGTGGTTACGTAAGTAATGCCGTTGGAAAGTATCCCAAAGCGGCAACTAGTCTTAATCTGCTCGTGGCGTATCAGTCCTTTGTGATCATTTCTTAGCTTACAAGCACAACTCTTTCCATCAGGTGTGACAACAACCACACATAATGCTGGTGAACACACTCCTACTGGGAATACTATCCCTCTCCACCCTCATACGGGCCGAGGAGACCCTCCCCGACCATGTAACGATGGAGAATTTCAGAACCAAACTCCAGCATGGCCTACACCTCGTTGAGTTCTTCAGTCCATATTGTTCCCATTGTAAAGCCCTTGCGCCGACGTGGGAGGCCACATGGCAAGCATTCCACAAAGAAGGCGAGGAGCTAGGTATAGGGATGATGCAGGTTGATTGTGTCGCGAGTGGTGATTTGTGTAATGAGGAGCAAATCACCGCATATCCTAGTTTGAAACTATATGGTCCTAATGGGTTCATCAAGAATTATCCAAACAAGTACAAGAGATCACAGGACAATCTGATTGATTTCATGAGAAGGAGTGTTTTGAAACTGGGTGACCCGAATTTCAAAGTGGAAAGCAAGTCGAGATTGATAAAGACAGATGAGATGGTTAAGATCCTTGGCGAATCATTGAAAGAACCAATCTTGATAACGTTTTGGCCAAGTTATACTTTTGAGAATCCAAATGAATATAAATTGGATAATTTCGACACTCCAAATGATGAAGATTGTCTAGACGTTCAAAGAACGTGGTCCATCGTTACGAATCAAGTTGAATCGATGGGTGTCACCACGGGTCATTTCAACTGTCTTTCCAACAAGAAAATTTGTGAGAATTTAAACATTGACTTGAAATCTCCAAATGTTGCGTTGGTGTTGCCGAATTCCAAAGTTGCCAAGTTCATCAAGTTGGATCAAAGAGAATTGGACATCCATAAGGTTGATCATATCGTTGAATTCACCAAAAGAACACTTAGCGTTTCCAACCCTCAAAAAATCGGCATTGACGCCATCTTCCCAGACTTGGCATCGGTAATGTTACCATACTTGAACATTTTCCCAACTGAATCCAAAACGTCCTTTGTCTATGTCTATAACGAGGAAACGAGCGTGAAGGAGGATTTCGAAATCTTGCCATATTTGGTTGAACCAATGGCACAACTCCAACACACTGATCTATTCATCACCAATGATTCCAACATTCTTAAGAGTGTTGATTTACAAAAGTTGAACATCTATAAACGGATCAACTATAATGAATCCGAGACACCAAGGGAGTTCAATCCCCAAAGGGCAATGATTGAAACGATGACCAGTTTACCGACATTGGTGGCATTTAAAGAGACGTTACAATGGGCACAGATCTTTCAAAACTTTTCACCAAAGGAGATCAGGGATCAATATAATCTGATTGATTGGATTAGACAGATGTCCACGCCTGGGTATACGGAGTTTAATGATGAGTCTTATTACAAGTTCTTGGATAATCAATATGACGTTTCCGATTATTTAACATTGGTGTTCCTCAATCCGAATAACGAGGAGGAGAATTTACAAATCCAGGACAATTTCCTCGTTGGTGTCCATGATTTTGCCGATTTTAGAGACCAGGCCAGTTTTGAAAAAATCATTAGTGATCGTCAGATCAAGGAGAAGAAGGCGGAGGCACTGAAGAAGAAGGGCGCCCCGGCTAAAGACGTTGTTAAACAACTCCGTGAAGGTGTTGAGCATGATGATTCGGGGAGATTGGTCACTGGGTGGATCGACCTTTCCAAGGATTTACACTATTTCACACGATTGGGATTCAACGTTGATGGGAAGGTTTATCAAGAAGGTGATGTGGTGATCATTGATCGGAAGAATGGGCTCTATTACGAACAAGACCCAGATGGGAACAACTTGAGCGTTAAAAACGGCGCTTATCCTATTCGGTACACGTTGAACGTGATCCATGGCCTCTCAGAAGGTGTTAGTTATCCAATGAAGAGGTTTTCACTGTTTTCCTCAAGGTATAGATGGATCGATGTGGTGGTGGGGTATTTCAACTGGTATGTGATTTCGTTTATTTCTTGTGTGGTTATGTTGGTTGTGTTGAGAAAAAAGAGGGCCAGAACGGTGGGGAGTAAGGATACGCGTGGGATTTTGGGTAATCCGGCTTCAAAGTTTGATTAGAAGATTGGACATACACATTCATATCACCCATACGGGCGATATGTCTTTTAAGAAATGTACTGACTTTGCATAGATATCTTTCCAGGTTAGAGAAGCTTGTCTTCCACAATGATCATCGATCCCAACAAGTGATAAATGCCGTGGGAAGTCTCTCAAACAAGGTATTTGAACAAACGGTGATTTGATCTATCCCATTTTCAAGAAATGTCTTGGAACACACAGTCAATGATCTAGTATAACCCCCCACTGTAGCTACATAAACAACTACCACAACTCACAAGCTATTTTGAATTCTGAGTAATGCAACACAATACCCTTTGCCTCAGCTACTCCATGGCCCATGAGAAATCACTGCTGCCCACTCATAGTTGGAATTAAACCCATCATCACTTTCCCCCGAAGCCAATCTTGAAAACTTTTCCCCATTGTCTTGATCTCTCAACCATCAACTATCTACACAACACAACACATCCATCTCTCAATGACCAAGAGTTCCAAGATCCCCAGTGTTTTCAAGAAATTGACACGTCGTATAACGCGACAGAACAAACACACATCCAAACACACCCGCTATGAGTTCGTGAGGCCAGCCACGCACAAGTTGATCTTTGACAGCATCTCACACTCCAAGACCTCATACAACGGCGTGATTGATCCAAAGATCAAATATGAAAAGATCTCTGTACCGGGTCAAGAATCAGTGCCACAGTTGGGTCATAGTCTCTCAAGGGTACTGTTCAATCCTGGTGTGCATTTCCTCAAGGATCCACGGACTGGGGTTTACAACTTTGCTCCATACTTGGAGAAGCTCCCCACCGTTGAGGAGTTTGATTTCGATTCCATCTCTACATTCATCAGTGCATCCAAAGACGAAACGTTGAAGGAGATTGCAATGGAGCAAAAGTTAACGTACTACGCCTCGACAAGTTCAATGACCGGTGTGTTATCGCAGATGCATTTCCTCCTCTCAAACTTCAGACCGGCAAGTGTGTTGGGGTTTTCAAGACAACAGCCTGAACAATATGGGACGATGACCACTAGTGCGAAATTACCAGCTGCTGTGATAGTGAGAAATAGAGGGGATGGCGTGTATGCCATTGATTCGGATAAATCGTGTGATCGAGAGATTGTGTTGTCGTTATTGGGACAATCATTGGAGAGATTCTTGACAAAAACGTCTGAAGAGTTTAGTAAATATTTGGAAAGAAACACCCAACCAGGTGAAAAGATCCCAGAGGCGAATACTTATCATTATGCCAAGATGGGGAAATTTCTCATGAGATCACAATTGGACTGTTATGACCATCGCTTACCAAACTCTGGAACGTTTGATCTCAAAACTAGAGCCGTTGCCGGTGTGCGTCATGATTTGGCAAAAGCTGAGAGGGATACCACTGGTTATTCACTTGTGAGGAACGTCGGGAGGTATGAGTCCTACGAGAGAGAATTGATAGAGTTGGTGAAATCGACAATGTTGAAGTATTCATTGCAGGCTCGGATTGGTGATATGGATGGGATTTTCATCGCGTATCATAATATTTCCAGATTCTTTGGGTTTCAATATCTACCATTGAGTGAAATTGATGTTTTGATGCATTCGTTTGGTACGAATGGTGATAAATGGAAAGTTGAAAAAGGTATGCAACCTATCGAAGGTGAAGATGCCAAAGTTGCAAAGATTGGGAAATTCGCCAATGATGAGTTTAAAATCTCAATGAAACTTTGGGAAAAAGTTTTGGAATTGATACAGAAGGAGTATGGTTCCCATTCGTTCAGATTGATGATGAAGAGTGAGTCTCTCTCGAATTATGAAACGAAGTTAAATATCGTCGCTACGAGGATCAATGATGATCAGATTGAAGAATTACAATCGTCAAGTGACAGATTATCAAAGAGTTTATTAACCAGTTCTGAACCGGAACAAGCATTAACCACACATATGGATGAAATCACGCAATTGAATGAAAAACTCATCAACGAACCGATAGGTTATTCCATCCATGTCAAGCATTTCATCAACAGGTTCGAGACACACCAACGACACATCCATTACGCCACATCGTCCGATGATTGGGAGATTGGGGCCAAGTTTGTAAAATTATCACAGGAACAGTCCATTGATGTGTATAAGGAATGTTTGGAGGAGAAGATGAAGATGATGGATGGGAACAGTTTGATCAAGAGTGATGATGACGTGAGTGAGATGGTTCAGGTGTTGAGAAAATTGGGGGAATCAAGATTGAAAAAATTGGATGAGAGCGATGCTAAAGGGGAGATTGTTTGGAATAGAGATTAAAGGATGTATATAGTTTTGGTTATGATTTTATGATGATGTTATCTATAGAATGGAATGTGTCGAATACAATATTGCTGCATGTAAAAATGTAATGCATGTATTTGATCTTATTATCTATCATTGATCTTGTTTGTTTTTTTTCGTATTCATATTTTCATTCGTATTTCCCTGTTCTATTCTTGAAATCTTTTTTTCGTTCATCTCATCTTTCAGATCATTTTGGTGTTTTTTTTTTTCTTTTGTCTCACCGATATGATCTATTCATTTCTACCAACATTAAAAATCCACTTCAACCAGTCTCTAACTGTTTATATATGCTCAGCCTTACTCAAATTCTCCATTTCTAAATCATCAACCTCTTTCTTAACGTAATAATACTTGAAGTAGATATATTGACCTCCAATGTAGAAATCCAATGACATTTGGAAAACCGCAAAGATCAAGAATAAGATACTGATATCCTTTGCACCAAAGATCAAATAACTAATCTTTAAACAATCACCACATAGCCATGACAAGAGTAATAATAATTTAAAACCTTCAATTGATTTCAAATTGTTGAGCAAGAGGATTTGTGGTAATGGTAATAAACTTTCAATGAATAACCCAATCATGCCTAAAAAGCTTCCAAATTTTTTGAAATCTTTCAATAGTAAAGTCAAAACGGTCAAGATGACTGATAATTGGATCAAAGTCTTCCAATAATATTTTTCCGAATTCCATTGCCAGAATTTTTTAACCCTTTTGAAATTTGGATCGAAAAACCGAACAAAATGGGTAAAAATGGAGATTCCACATTCCTTGATGAAAAACCAAATGTTTCCAATGGATAGTTCATTATTCTTCAAGTGCAAAAGATGAACTTTTAACGAACTTGTCAAATGTTCCCCATTGTTCAAGAAATCAACGTCATAGCTCTTACTCCTATAGTTGAGCGAGACCTTCAGCAACAAGAGCTGTATGAACACCATCATGAGACTTTGCCTAAACAACGCGATTTCATACGGTATGATGAAGAAGTATGAGATTCTGAGAAAGCTCGCAATGAGCATCGTTGCGCAAATGTCCAGTGAAAAGCCTGTGGAGGATTGCTTTCGGTATATGCCGAGGATGGTTGTCCCGTAGGAGAAGAGCGGCGTGAAGGTGATGAAGTTGGCGGTTATCAGCTCGACGGTGAGCCATTCCGGGAGGTAGAACTGGTTCACCTTGTCGCTCATCGTGTGTCTATGGGCGTGTGGGTATGTGCATCTAGCGGTGCGTGTCTGGGATGGTGAAGTGAAGAAATACGTGTATCAAAATTTATGGCAACGAAAAGAAAACAAAGCCGGAAGGGGAAAGTTGCCGTGTCCGATTTGCACTGCCCATCACACAAACATGGCAAAGAAGGTGGTGATAATCGGAGGTGGCATCTCGGGGATCAAGGCTGCCATTGAGCTGAAAGACCATGGGTTCGACTACCAGATCCTAGAAGCAAAGAGCAGATTGGGAGGTAGAATTCATACAGTACAAGGGATCAATGGGAAATACGATCTCGGTGCCAGTTGGTTCCATGAGACACTCAACAATCCCTTATTTGACGAGGAGAGCAGTATTTCTCATGACTCGCCTCTCTGGTACTACGATGATGGTCCATTATCCGTCGTTTCCGAAAAGGGTCCCATCTCTCCTATGTTGAAGTTGGATCCCATCGCTGAGGAGATTTACAAATTTGTCGAATTGGAGAACTATAAAGATCTTGCAGCTGACGAGTCATTTGAAGAAACAGTGATAAAATACCTGAAATCCAGAAAACATCTCCTGAGTGACGAACAAATCGCACTCTCCATGCAATACGTGAGACGTTTGGAACTTTGGCACGGTGTTGATAACAAACGATTAAGTTCCAAGTATTACGCCATCGATAACGAAGGTCGTGATGCGTTTGCATTGAACTATGATAGGGTCCTAAAGAGGCATCTTGATCAGATTGATGAGGATAAGGTGTTTTTGAACTCGGTTGTCACGGAGGTTGAAAAAACTGATAATGGGAAAAAAGCCACTGTCAAGACCACTGATGGGAAGGAGTTCAAGGCTGATTATGTTATTGTCACTGTTCCTCAGTCGATTTTACAAGCCAGTAAGGGAAGTGAAGGGTATATCCAATTTGAACCGACTTTACCAAAACGTATCATTGACTCATTGGAGCGTGTACATTTTGGAGCATTGGGGAAAGTCGTTTTGGAATTTGACAATGTGTTTTGGGAATCCGATGCTGAGAGAATAATGATGCTCTCCACACCATCGGATGGCTTTGTTGACGCAATCAGGGACAATGATGCAATTCCAGAGTGTGTTTCCAATCCGCCAAAATCATGGGAATATCCAATCCTATTACTCAACCAAGCGAAAACTTTCAACAAACCAACTCTTGTGGCTCTCACTCAATCACCATTGACCGATTACCTTGAATCAAACCCCTCAGAAGTGGCATGGGAGTATTTGAAACCATTAATATCGAAGCTCTCAGACTCATCCGACATACCAACCCCACGCAACATCATAGTGTCACAGTGGACACAAGACCCATATCAACGAGGGTCATACTCAGCCTGTTTCCCAGGGGATGATCCCTTGGAACCGATAATGGCACTGGAGGAAGGGTTCGGGGTTGTGAGGTTTGCGGGGGAACATACGATTTTGGAAGGTGCTGGGTGTGTCCACGGTGCTTGGAAGAGTGGGCTCCGTGAGGCAAGGTATATCATTGAGCGAGAGAGATAATGCACCATGAATCTATTCCAGCGTAGACATAGACATATAGTTGACATGGTGGATCAAGTGCCAGCTGACGTCAGCAGCGTTCCGGGCGAAGGGAAAAAGATCAAAAAGATAAAAACACCCTTTTTACCACTCACATCAACTGCTACTCACCACTCCACACACACATCCTCACCACACGGACCACAGACTCCAGCCATGAGCACACCCATCGCACCCAGTCCCACCGCCACTCCCCTGGCACGCATAGTCACCTCCAAGGAATGGGTCCTGCCACCGAGACCCAAGCCGGGCAGGAAGCCTAGTGCCGATACCCCTGCCACCAAGAGGAAAGCCCAGAACAGGGCTGCCCAGCGGGCCTTCAGAGAGAGAAGGGCCACCAGGGTCAGCGAGCTGGAGGAGAAGCTCGCTGAGGTCGAGAAGGAGAAGCAGATGAACGAGTTCAATCTGAAGCAGACGGTGAATAAGCTACAGATGGACAATAAGCTCTTGATCAAGAGCCTTGATGACTTGAAAGCTCAGTTCAACAAGTTCCTACAACAACAACAGCCACAGCCACTGGATAAAACTACACCTATGGAATATTCTCCACGGAACACTCAAAATTATCAATCCCCTATGAAGTCCCAACCTCAATCCATGCGATCACCTGGTGTCCAATCACCAACATACGTCACCTCCCAACATTCCCAGACCCATACCCATACCCATCCTAATGGAGAAGTCCATTCAGCACATTATACCCCATCCTCGACCAAATCACCAATGGAGATCAATTCTGCATCGTCAAAGACCTCGATCGATGATGATTGCGGAGTCTGTGCGAAGGATGATTGTATCTGTGAACAAGTTGGTATCAGACCAAACTTGAACACAAACTCGTTGAATGTGAACTCGAATGGAATCATCATGAATAGTCAGATACCTAGTGTGAGTATCGACGTTAACAAATTGAGTGATTTGAAACCGGTTTCATTAAAGAGAAAAGTTGTCTCCAATGGGTTAAAGAAACCAATGCCAAAGTTCAAAAAATTGAAACCTTCAACTCCTGCACCATCCTCCAATACAACAAGTTCCAATCTCAACTCATTCGACGCATATGACAATTCATACCAGGACATGAACACGAATGAGAACAAGTTTTTCGAAATCAATGAATTTGAAAGTCCAATGGAACAATGTGGTTTCTGTTCGGATGATTCCCCATGTGTCTGTCGTGAAGCGGCAAAAGAGGCTGCTAATGCCATCACTTCGTTACAATCACAATCAAACATAAATACAAACATCAATGATGACGAAGTTGACATCAACCTCAAGTTCCAGAAACAAAACTCATTACCACCAATCTCTCGTCATTCAAGCATATCAAGCTTTAAGAAACTTCCAGTTTTACATCCAGGTCCAAGTGTGGAGTTGTCAAACTTGCAAAGATCGTCATTATCACTACCTAATGACAACATGGAGATTGACATGAATGACAAGTCTTCACAACCAGTCAAGTCCAATGAGGAGAAAGATGGTGAGAAGAAGGGATGTACGGGAAACCCAGGTACTTGTACCCAGTGTCAATTGGATCCAATGTCAACCTTGTTCTGTACAACCATTGCATCTAAGGATACCACCCCAACCACTACCGCAACAACGACCGCCCCAACGAAACAGGATGATAAATCACCAGTGTCACCACCCGTAAGCCATCACGGCTCAAAAGTATCATCACCAAAGGATCAATCATCCCCCTTGAACCCAAGCACGCCAACCCTCCTCACCACCACCCCCTCCACGTCGTCCAATGACTCTATCCCAGTCGAGCCCAAGGACAGAACGGTCTCCATCTCCTCAACGGCCGGCAAGGGTATCTATATCCCCTGTGCGGACGCATACAAGACGTTGAGCAGACATAAGGGCTTCCATGATGTCGATTTCAGTACACTGGTGGGGAAGTTGACCACCAGAGGGATGCAGGTTGAAGTCCAGAGTGTTGCTAATGTCCTAAGGGAGTTGGATAGACGCTTGTATAATTAGTTTTTTTTGTTCTTGATACTGCTGGAGTTGATTTTGGTTGAATGTATTTTTTTGGATGGCTTTTTCTTTTTTTTTTTTGGTTAGAATGGTGTTATTGTTTGTTGAAATTGAACTGACTGGTTTGGCGATGTTTTTATATGAATGTTTCAGATACTTACTTACTTTACAATTCTATTCGTTACCACTTGTAGTGTTTTTCTTTGTGTTTTACTGATAGCAGTTTATTGGTTGTATGTTGACACAATCTACATAGGTTTAGAAAACATGTATATATATATAATTCAAGGGAATAGTATCAAATCAGATCAAAGCAGTCAAGCCGGTGAGTCCCAAAAATCCAACAATGATGCTCATAACTGAACCGTCAACGTAGTTGTAGACACTTGGGACGGCTAAGGCATTACCGGCACCAGCGGATGAGCTTGAAGCTGAGCTTGAACCAGTGGCTGAGGATGAAGCGGAACTTGAGCTAGCAGCAGAGGATGAGGATGACTTTGAGCTCGTCTTCTCCTCCGATGATGAGGATGATTCGGAATCGTCATCGTCATCGTCATCGTAACAGGCCCATTGGGTGTCACCGACATCAGTACCTAATGGTTCACCTGCACCGGACTTGAAAAAGACAGAAGCAGCAGTTGGAGTATCTGGGATAGTAGTGTCACTAACCTCCCAGTCATCATCATATGGTGGACATTCAGGAATGGTTCCATTGGCCGTGTAACCTCCATCACCAGTTGGGTTTTCAGTAGCATTGAATTGGGAACTCAAGAATTCGAAATCTGGTAATTTTGTAACGGTACCATCCTCATCAATGGAGACCAAACCGTAATGGTTGGCCTCTTCAGAGTACTCATAGACCAAACCACCAGAGAAGACACCAGACATCTTTGTAGAGTAGATTGAAGAAATTTCTTGGAATTGTCTGTGGTCACCAACGGTGTTACAACCAAATTCTGAGAAGAAGATTGGAATGGAGTAATCACTGTATTTTTGAACCTTTGCGCTGTAACCTGAAGTGGTGAAGGATGAAGATCCACACCATGAATAATCGTTGACTCCGAACATGTCGATTCTTGCATCCTCATCATCACCACAGTTGAAGTAATCAGCAGTTTGGTAAACGTTGTCACTGACATCGGCAGCAGAGTAACCAATTGGGATGGCTCTATATTTTTGACTTCTCAAATATTGCTTCAAGTCACGGACAACAGCCTTGACGTAAGGTGCGGCCTCAGTGGTGTTTTTGATATCGTTGATAACCTCGTTACCGGCAAAGAAACCCAAAGTGTTATCATACTTGGCAAATACATCGACAGTGGCGAAGATGGATTGTAAATATTGAGCGTTGTAAGAACACCCAGGGGATGATCTTGAGATGGATGCCTCTGGGGTGTTAACATCCAAAATCAAATAGATTCCAGCCTCGTCCAAAGCCTCCATACAAGTTGAATGGTCAAGGGAGTTATCCACGGTGTAGACACGGATGGTGTTCAATCCCAATTCTTGGAAGTATGGGATGTCACGAAGACAGATCTCTTCGTTTCCTAATGGATCAACCAAAGTACCGTTGTTTCTTGGTTGGTAATCAACACCACGGATGTAAAATCTCTCATCGGTCTTTGAGTCCCAGAATGCGTTACCCTTGACTTCGATTGGTGAAGAGACGGCATATGCTAATGATACTGTGGACAATAGTGTTGTGATGAACTTCATAGTTGTGTTATCCTTTGATCTATTCTTGTTGTGATATCAGAATGATAGTGGATAAATGATCTGCGGAGAACAAAGGTTGGTGGGACAGTTGGGATCAAGCCTTTTCAAACGAATGTATATGTCCTTTTAACGAAAGTCACACCAAAGTCCTCGAGAAAGTCAGAAGGTATGATGGACCCGGGGAGTTGATGTTTTTAAATATCGGCGTGGAATTTCCAAGAGTTGTCCGTCCCAAGTTCCAAGAGAGTTGGAAAAGTGAAATAAGTTTGAGCCTCGACGGTGGGTCCCCCCGAAAAGAAATAAGTTTGTTTACTTTTCGGGCACGAAACGTGTGGGCCAACCGGATCTGCTGCGGTTGCTAATTGCTCACGATATTGGTAGATCTTGAGCTATCTGGGGCATGGATTGTGGCCAAGAGGGTGGCTATAATTAGGCTTAGCACGCATCTTCTCTCCTGCATCTTGTAAATTCAATTTGTTGGCTCTAAACAAGATGGTCTCCCGTCATCTTGTATAGGCTGCAGCTGTCTAAAACAATCCGCTAAATCGGATTGTCGGCGAGTCCGAAAACGGCTTTTTTGCCTCTTTCGGCCTACTTCAAGGATCCTTCCCATCATGCTCAATCGGCTCTCATCATCTGCAAGCTGAAAGAATTATTACATTCCAATATCAATGCCAACTATACACTGAGAACTTACCCTGTGGGTTAAAGACCTATGTTTGCGAAAGTTCCAAGAGTTGATGTTATGGTGAGTTGATACACAGCCTCTTCTGTAAGCCAAGAATCAAGATCAACAGCTATGTCATATGGATGGATCAAAGGTCTTGGAGATCTGATTTCAGTGGTTTGAAAGGGACAGGAGTTCTTGAAAGGTATTCTAGATTCGAGTTTTGCCTCCAATCTGTACAAGTGTAATTGATCGATTAATATGATGTGGAATTGGTGTCTCTTCAATGTTGAATTTATCAAATGATGATAATCACCCTCCAATTTATGGACCTTGTATCATAGTAATGTTGTTTATTGGAAATTCTTAAGGTGAGCGACCTGGCGCTCATGATGATATTGGTTTATTATGATTTAAATATAGCACACGGGATAATCAAAGATCTTGGATGTTTAAAGTTGCTTCTTTAACGCGGTTTCTAATTCATGATCCAATTCTTCAATCGTTGATGGGATGTCTTTGATCGGGTCCTTTCTATCAGCTGGATCAATTGGAGTTTGAGTTGGTGCTAATGGGGATTCCACTTGTTGCAAATTTTGTTCCTCAATGTCAAACTCATCAACTGGTGAACTTTCTGCTTCAACTGTTTCTCCTTGTACATTTTCAACTTGTAATTCTGATTCTGTAGGGAAGATTGAATCTCTGATGGTTGACTCCTCTTGTGATTGTCCTTCCAGTGAATATTTGAACTCAGCTTCATCTTCACTGCCAGAGGATGGACCAAGTTCAACTTCAAGTTCTTCGGATAATTTCTTCATCAATTTCAAATCCTCTGAGCCAATATCATCTCTGTCGCCTTCGTCTTCATCATTTATATCGGCAATTACTTCATCCTCAACAGTAGGCATTGGCCCTTCAACAGCATTTGGAGATTTGATGAGTTCATCGATACCCTTCTTCTCTTCAGCAGAAGGTTCAGCTGCAACAACCTTTTTGTTCAAAACAAATCCTTCATCTGAATCAGTTGTTGACCAAACGCTAAACACCTTAATAGATCTCTTATCAACAACCTCAACTTTCACACTGGCACTTTTTGGTAATCTTTTACCCCTTGGGCCCTTGGCTCTGCTCTTTCTAGCATCTGTCTGTTTGGTCTCCTCTGGTTCCTCTCCTTCTTCCGCCAAATTCTCAGTGGATTCAGTGGCCTTCTGTAATTGTTGTGGAAGTGCACCGCCTGGTCTTGCAATTCCTGGGAGTGCAAAAAGCCCGTTCAAGTTCTGTTTGAAAGAGTTTTGTGAGCTTGCTGAAGTAGAAGGCTTGAAAGATGGAGATGGTTTGGCTGAACGTTCCATTTGTTCCTCTTTTTCACGTTGTTGATTTTTCAAAAGTTGTTCTTGGAAAGCAGCGATTCTTGAGGATGGCTTCTTTGGAACTGGTGGTGGCTTGGCTTTGGATTTGATTTGAGTCTTCAAATCTTCCTTATCGGAAGACTTGGTCTTGTATAGATCAATGACATCCTCTTTCACTTTAGCCGTCGAGACTCGAGCCATCTCTTCAGCTTTCAATGGTCTTCTAGGGATAGCTGGTGTGGAAGGTGTTGTTGATCTTGAAGTTGACGAAAGTGATGAAGAAGAAGATCTAATCGTCAGATCTTCCAATTCCTTCAGTTGTTCATTTGTTTGTTTGATGAAAGCAGTAGTTGGTGAATCTAATGGTGATTCATCTTCTTTCTTGGCCAAATCGGTTTGTAATTTCTTTGGTCTTGAAGGACGTTTTGGAATTGCAGGAATAGGAGATTGGACTGAACTGGAATCATCATGGAGGCTTTCAAGTTCTGGAAGTGTTTCACTGTTCTCGATCGCTTCAAGTTCTGCCTTTCTCTCTAAATACTTCTCTTCCAAATCAAATTCTCCAGATGGCTCTTTAACCTCGTCCTTATCTTCAATGGTAGTAGATTTGAGCTTATCAATAATATCAGATTCTTCAACGGTTTCTTCATTAGTCTTAACCGGTTCAGTTTCCGGGACCTCATCTTCAGAAATTTCCGTTGGTTCCTTTTTGAGCTCTTCCTCTGGGACTTCGATAGATTCAATTTCCTCAGTATTTTCATCCTCAATGGACTCAGCCTCCTTAGGTTTCTCAATACGTACCGATTCATATTCCTTGAAAGCGATCGCCTCGTCAACCTTGTCCTCTTTAGGACTCTCGATTTCTTGATCTCGTTGATCAACAACCTCCTTCACTTCTTCTGGGGTGGCAATCTTCGTGTCAGCATCATCATTGGCCTTCGAGACTTCATCAGTTTTGAGCTCCTGAGTAGGTGTCTTCTTTGGACGCTGTGGAATGACTGGGGTTTCAACAGATTTGACCGCCTCAAGGGGTTCCTCCACTTGTTTCACCTCATCTGGAACAGTCTCCTCAACCTTCTTCTTTCTCTGAGGTCTCTCTGGAATGACCGGTGTCGATTGAGAGTGGATAGAGTCGACCGATGGTGTCTTTGAAGGGCGTGCCGGACGTGCTGGAATCACAGGGATCGATACTTGTTGTGGGGGTGGGGGTGATGTGGTCTTAGCCGCCGTGGGCTCAATCTCATCGAATGAGTCGAATGAGTCGTTTTCTGCTTCTGATTCTGATTCTTGATTCTTTGATAATATATCGTTCAGGGAACTCATGTTTGATGGTGTGTTTTTTTGCGGTGGTTGAGCTGTGTTAGTGATTGGATGATGGGAAGGTTGTCGTTTGTAATTCGTTTACGTTTTTACGCGGATCGGGTTTCACTTATCTTTGAAACCTCCTGATTTTTGTGAACGGTAAACGAGGTTGGCTACGGCATATGATATCAGTATACAATAATTGATTAAACAATAGACTTAACCGTAATTGAGACGGAACAAATCGTTGAACAAGTAGTAAGAAGCACCTTCTGGGATCAAGTGGAAGACTTGAGAGTAACGTTGTGGGTGGGATTCATCATCAATCAACAATTCACCAGTAACCATAACCAAGATGTCACCTTGTGGGGAGGCTGGTTGAGCATCTAATGTAGTGATTCTGTGGCTCACCTTGGCGAATGGCAATGAAGTCAATTTCTCAACGATGGCCTTAGCACCTTGAACTTGGGAAGTTTCAAAGGTCAACATAGATTGATCTCTCTGTGACATTGTTAGTAATCTGATTGTAGATTTAGATAAGATGATATCCCAAATCATATCCATCCATGAATTTGAAGCTATATGGGGTATAAAGAGATAATTATCGGTAAGGATACTCACGTAAAGGTTACCCAATTGGGATCTGTCAGAGTCAAACTGTTGGTAGTAAAAGTCCGTGAATTGTTCTGATATTGTTAGTATGATATTCAATTGTGTAATTCCAATCCACTTAAGTTACATTACAGCATTGAGTATGATTGTCAATGGTTGATAACTTAGATCAGGTGTATCGATGACATACGAGCAACGGCGGTGAAATCAGCTATAGGGGCGATTGTTAGTAATCAGACATCATAAGAGAAGAAGTTTTGAGACAAAGAACGTACCACTCATTGTAGGCTATGTGTGTGAGAAGAGACAAGCTAACAATTAAAACGTCGATGAACCCTGTAGGAATCCAGCCATGAACAGTGTTTTTGTTTTCCTTTCGGCGGGTGGTTTGATGGTGTTCTGATGTTCTTAGTCAGGGATTACCCGGCTCTCTCTGTTTCCGAAAGTATCCACATGCGGTAATTACCAGAATAGGCAATTACCAACTTAAAAAAATATGCGGCCGTGCATATTCTTAGACAAAGGGCACCGCTTTCAAGAAGCGGAATGTTAGATCTGGGAAGTGTTCACTGGGTGGTAGCACAAGATTCACTGTTGGTTATGGAACTACCATGATGCATAGAAGATGGTAGGTGAATACTGCCAGATCTCTAGCTAGTCTTGCAAAAAACCGGTCAATTACCACGCTTCCATACCACATTCCATTCAACTTGAATGGTACCTGGATTAAGCGAGTCTCCTCTCTCTTGAACAGTTTTCCATTTTTCCACAGTCACAGGGGCTTTTAAATAGCATGCATTGTTCCACCGTAAAGTCAAAGATAACACACCTTCAGGCTTTAAACTTTCATCCTTAGGTTAACGGAGTACTCCACTACGAGACATTGGGGGGTCCGTTAAGTATGCCACCTTTTAATAATCATCGATCATCTCTCCTGGTGTTTTTTTAGTTCCCCCACGTCTCTACCCACCCCTATGCTTGTACAAAGATTTTAAATGCAGGCCGTTCAAAATGCATAACCGCTTTTAGAACGTACCCCCCCTTATTGACTGGCCATACATTTGTTTCATTGCATGAGGTTACCTGTGGGATATATAGCGGTTCAAATCCTTGATAACGTCCCCCTGGAATAGTGCTACCAACCTACACATTCCACCCACCCATATCTCAAATGATACAGATACTACAAGGGTCTCCCATACGGTCAAATCCATTAAAGATATTCAAGAAGCCTAAACCACAAGCACAATCGGAAGAGGATGAATCCAACAGACAATTCCTCCTTATAGGCACGAAACAATCCGGGAAGCAAGTCATTCTTCAAAGGATAAATGAGATGAACATACCAAACATTGACATCATATCCCTATCAAATTCAATACCAATCATGACATATCATAATTTTCTAAGCTTTGAGACAAAAGGCTTGATATTCGTCTTTGATTGCACTATGTTTTCAAGGGAATATATATACACCATCGATGAGATCCTTGGTGGATTGATCAATTCTTATCAAGATATACAAACACATGGGAATAACAGTTCCGATATGGAGATGATACATTCGTTGAATAACTGTACACATATGGAAGAATGTGACCATTCGATTCAGAGTTATGATCCACATTCTGATCAACAGAGTTCAAACCAATCAAGTCACACGAGTTCAAGTCATACGCATTCATACAATTCATATAATTCATTCAATTCATTCAATTCATTCAATTCATCAAGATCTTCAAAAGCAAGCAATTTAAACAATTCATACAAATCCGGTGTATCAAATTCAAAGAAACTCAAAATTCTTCTCCTCTTGAACAAATCAGACCTCCTAACGATCAAGAACCCAAGTGTGATAGCCAAGAATCTCACAAGCCTCCAATCACCATATATGGAGCATTTATTACTCCCCAGTGACGGACTTCAGAACTATGGAATCATCGAAGGGATGAACTGGTTATTGACATAACAAGTCTTTGCGAACCCTTCAATGGTCTTCTTATAAGATTCATGAAGATCTTCAACCACCAACCTACCCTCGTGGGTGTAGACCAATGAGAAAGGCGGTATGATATATGATTGAGGGATGATAGTGCCATTTTTTACAATGACGACATCATTAACGATACTCTTCATCTGTAGTTGACACTCGGCGCCGATGATGACCCTATTCCCGATCCTTTCGCTCTTGATGACAGTCTTCTCCCCCACCATGGTGTAGGAGCCCACTTTACACTGGCCATGTGGGTGGATTTTGACGTGTTGGTCCAAATAACAGAATTTGCCCAGTTGGATCGTGCAGCCATTGCCAGGGGCGGTGGTGTCGCCGTGTAGTTCCACCAGTGGGCAGACGGTGGTGTTGCCTGCTATGAGGATATGGTCGGGTCCATGGATGCTAGCGGTCTTGGAGATCCTGTTGCCCGATGCGGTCTCTATCCACTCCATGGCATGTCCTGGAAACGCGTCTGTGGTGTGTGTCAGGGGTAGGAAAGACACGGTTGGCCAAAATCGCCGAAAACAGCAAAAATCCCATCAACATCGGCCCTCTCTCTCTCTCTCTCCTTGGATACAAACAGCTGCACTGGCACAACATCATGAGTGACCAGGTTTTCAGACTCGCTTCAGGCTACCAGAACTACGACTGGGGTAAGATCGGCTCCTCCTCCGCCGTGGCACAGTTTGCCCACAACTCCAGTCCGGACACGGTCACCATTGACGAGACAAAGCCATACGCCGAGTTGTGGATGGGCACCCATCCAACCATCCCTTCCAAGTCCCTCGAAGGCGTCAGCTTGAGAGACTTGATCAAGACTGATCCTAAGGCCATGCTCGGTGCTGAGATCATTGCCAAGTTTGGAAAGGAGAACGAGTTGCCTTTCCTCTTCAAGGTGCTGAGTATCGAGAAAGTGTTGAGTATCCAGGCACATCCAGATAAGGAGCTCGGTGCCAAGTTACACATTGCCGATCCAAAGAACTATCCTGATGACAACCACAAGCCGGAGATGGCCATCGCGGTCACGTCATTCGAGGGGTTCTGTGGGTTTAAACCATTACAGGAGATTGCTGACCATTTGACCTACATTCCAGAGTTGATCAACATTGTTGGTTCCGAAGCCGCTGGGAAATTCATCAAGGGAATCAAACAAGATGCTGTCATTGGTTCCACTGAAGACTCTGAGAATAGGGAATTGTTACAATTGATATTTGGTAAAGTTATGAACTCACCAGATGAGGTCATCACCGAACAAGCCAAATCATTGGTGATCAAGGCCCAAACCACCCCAGAGATCTTCCATAACGAGGACTTGCCAGCGTTGATCCTCCGCTTGCACAAGCAATTCCCAAACGATATCGGTCTCTTCTGCGGTTGTCTTCTCTTGAACCACTGTAAGTTGGACGCCGGTGAGGCCATGTTTTTACAAGCCAAGGACCCACACGCCTACATCTCTGGTGATATCATTGAATGTATGGCTGCGTCCGATAACGTTGTCCGCGCAGGGTTCACCCCAAAGTTCAAGGATGTCGAGAACTTGGTTTCAATGTTGACTTACTCGTACGAACCGGTCGAGAAGCAAAAAATGGTGAAGCAACCATTCCCAAGATCACAAGGCTCGGGTGATTCCATCCTCTTCAACCCACCAATCGACGAGTTTGCAGTGTTGCAGACCCATTTCAAGAACTCCACCGGTGTGAGAACCTTCAAGGGTTTCCACGGTCCAAGTATATTGATCATCACCAATGGGTCCGGTATCATCAAGGCGGATGGTGTGGAGTTGAAAGCAGAGGTTGGGTATAACTTCTTCATTGCCCCAGAGGTTGAGGTTGAGCTCATCACGGAAGATAAGGATTTCACTTCTTATAGAGCCTATGTTGAGGCGGAATATATTTGAATTTTGATCCTGGTCTTTGCAAGCTTATAGATTTTTTTTCTGTATCGAACAAAACTACTTTTGTTGATTTTATAACTGTAAAACTGTAGTTGAATTATGTTTAAAAAAAAACTATTATGATTGAAATGAAGTATATAAAAAAATGAATGAAATGCTATTGTAATGATTATATTGAATGTATCTCTCTTTATTCGATATTATTCTTCTTTTTCCATTTGACAATTCTTTTCTTCAAATCACCCGGACTTTGTTGATAGATGTTCAATTTCTTATCCCACTTCATCTTTTCATAATCATCCCCATGTTTCTCATACAGTGCTTGGATCCATGCGGATTCCCTATCACTCTGTGTTCTAACCTTGACGAAATGTCTAGCATTGGCATACTCTTCCAATTGTCTCACCACTTCGGTCTTAGCCTCGACTTTTGGCAAGTCTGTGAGTTGCATGTCGTCATCGAGGGGCTTCTTGGTTCCGTATATCACTCTAAGGACGTTTCCATCGGCGTCTCTGATGATGCGGGCCTCTCCTTCAAGGATGTCCTTCTCCGTGAGTTCTTCCTCGTTCTCGTGGCTCTTCTCAATCTTTTCTTGTATGGTGACATGTTTGAAGACAGGCTTCTCCAGACTTTGTTCCTGGCCACCGGCCGGTGTTTGTAATTTGGCAGTGAGACCAAGCTTCTTGTAGTTCTGAGCAAGTGTCAAGTTGTAGTCCCAGTTGGCAGCGATGATGGGGTTGGCGGCGATGTTCACCTTGCGCTGTGCGTCCTTGTTTCTTCTGGTAGCCTTGCGCACACCGGACTTGTTTGCTCTTCTGGCTCTGACAGAACCCATGGTGTATGTGTGTGTAATGTGGGTTGGTGTCTCTCTTCACCCTTTTCCCAAGTCTATCAGATGAGATGGGATCAGAGATAAATTAATTTTCGCTCGGCCGGGAGCTGACATAAGCATATATATATATGTTATGTAATCACCCAAGAATTTTGACGGCCGGGTAACACTTGTGCGGTCTGTGTGGTGTGCGGGTGTGACGGGGCCTATTGTGATCTAACTATGGGGAAATGGGACGAGGGGGGTCACTGCACTTTTACATCCCACCACACCACACACACACACACACACAATGAGCATTGAAGAGGAACAACACGCCCTCATAGACCAGCAGATCTCACAGGACCGTGCGGAGGTGTTTGACGACAACACCCCCCTCCAAGTGCCACCCCCATCCAAGACCCAATTCCGCACCACAAAGACCCCCGAAGAGCTCGCCAAGCAGGAGGAGATCGACTCCAGATCCATATATGTGCGCAATGTCGAGTTCCAGGCCAACCCTGATGACATTGAGTCCTTCTTCACCGATGCTGGTGTCATCAACAGGGTCACTATACTGTTTGATAAGTTCACAGGCAGGGCCAAGGGGTATGCATACGTGGAGTTTGAGAGTAAGGAGTCCGTGGCAAAGGCGATTGAGCTGTTCAATGGGAAGGATTTCAAGGGGAGAGAGATTGGTGTTGTGGAGAAGAGAACGAATCTACCAGGATTGAGAAAAAGGGGACCGGGCAATTTTAGGGGTGATCGTTCACGCGGGCGTGGAAGAGGTGGTAGGGGTGGTAGGGGTGGCAGAGGCTCGTTTAGTGACGCCACTGGCTTGCCACCCCCTGTGACTGGGACTGATGGATTGGAATGATCCAGTGATCTTGGTTAGTTTGTTTGCTTGGATGGAGTTTGTATCCATATGAAGAGACAGACAAGGTTTGAATTGCACTATTGATGATTACTGAACCATGAGTATGGTTATGAGTGTATCTTTTTTAATTGAAACTCTGATTGTAGATGATCAATCACCAATTGGATCATATAAGAACCATTAAGTAAGTCCAAACTGATGAGATCATTATCCCCCGAAGTCCCTCTAGTCCCTCTAGTCCCTATTGTAGCCCTGTTTTTATTCACAGTACTAGTCCCCAAGTCTCAAAGTCCCATGGCCCCGCCGCTCTGAGAAAAAAAAACCCATGATCTAAGTTCTTTCTCTTGACCAACACCATGTACGTCCCACTTTATCACAAATAACACAACACAACGGAAGAGTCAACTTGATCTGGCACGACATGGGTCTTATTTATTTAAGAGTCTGAGGATATTGTCAAACATCCCCTTTTCAGGACCCCGTTTTGGGAATCCTACCTGGGGCAGGTCAAGCGAGGTTCTCGGGTCGCAAGACTTGGTATATGGTCATCTTGATCTGTACGGTTGTGAGAGATCATTACATGAGATTAGTGCATCATAGTACATCGGATTAGGCAGAGGTTGTATTGACGTATGGCCCCTACTCTCACCCTCCGGAGTCTCCAAGAACACTCACATTTCAATACACAATTTCTCCGTCACTTGTGGGTTTGTAGTGTAATCAATGTTTCGTAGTGCGGAAAACCGAAACACTCCGCCCACCGGATCCAAAACAACAACTTGACCCAACGTGTCACACAACACACCACTGTCCCCTACACAAACGCATACACACATAGCGATGGCCTCTGCAATCCACTTCTGCGACGCCAAGGGCAAGTCACTTCTTTCCAGGGATTATAAGGGTGACGTGCCGCTGAACGCCATCGACCACTTCCCCTTCATCCTCGTTGAAGCTGATGAAGACCCTGCGATGGCCAAACCAGTGGTGATCTACAACGACATCAACTATTGCTACATCACCCATTCGAACCTCTACCTCGTCGCATTGACAAAGCTCAACACCAACGTTGCACAGATCTTCTTGTTCCTCCATAAGATTGTTGGTGTTTTGACGGACTATTTCAAAGAGTTGGAGGAGGAATCGATAAGGGATAACTTTGTGGTCATTTATGAACTACTCGATGAAATGATGGACTTTGGTGTCCCACAGATAACAGAGACCAAAATGCTCAAGGAATACATCACGCAGAAATCATACCAATTGGAGAAGAAGATGAAGAAACAACAACAACTGGGTCCTCCAAGCGCTATAACCAATTCCGTTTCATGGAGAAATGAAGGCATTTCATACAAGAAGAACGAAGCTTTCTTGGATGTCATTGAAAGTGTTAATATGTTGATTGACCCTAATGGGAAAGTGCTCAGATCGGAGATCTTGGGTAAAGTTCAAGTTAAATCGCATCTTTCCGGTATGCCAGACTTGAGACTTGGATTGAATGATAAAATAGGGAGTAATGCTAAAGGCGGTATCGAAATGGAGGATGTTAAATTCCATCAATGTGTCCGTTTAACCAAGTTTGAGAGCGAAAAGATCATCACTTTCATCCCACCAGATGGGGAATTCGAATTGATGAGTTATAGACTATCAACCCCGCTCAAGCCGTTGATATGGGTCGATTGCAAGTTGATCAAGCATGATAAATCCAGAATCGAAATCAGAGCACGGATCCGTGCACAGATCAAGAAGAAATCTACCGCTAATAACGTTGAGATTCTCATTCCGATCCCTGAGGATGCCGATTCTCCAAAATTCAAATATTCCAACGGGTCGATGAAATGGCTCCCTGAGAAATCCGTCATTTTGTGGAAACTCAAACAATTCCAAGGTGGGAAAGAATATCAAATGAATGCTGAACTTGGTTTACCATCCGTCACGATGGAAGAGAACGTCCATCAGGTGAAGAGACCTATCCAGGTGAAATTCCAAATCCCATACTTCACTACGAGTGGGATCCAGGTGAGATACTTGAGGATCAATGAACCTCATTTGAAATATCAAAGTTTCCCTTGGGTTAGGTATATTACTCAAAGTGGCGAGGATTATACTATTAGATTACAAGAATGATGTTTAAAAAGTAATACAAAATAATAGAATTCTTGTTTATGATTCATTGTAGGACTCATAGCTCTCATATGAGTTTGAACGATATATTGGTGTCTGGTTGTTTTGACATCCAGACCTCTGAGTTAGATGATGATGTTAAAAATTCCACTCTTAAAACATCTCTGGAAGATAATTAAGAAATATTGGAGTTCTAATTAATTCACAGATTGCTTGATATTACTTTGGAGGTCTTTAGATATTATATTTAGTGGATCATGTTTTCGAGAATTATCTATTTTATAATGTTAATAATTTTCAAATTGAAAAACAAAAAGAAAATTTATTCTCCGGATCAAAAATAATTTTCTGAAAATTAGGATTTTAAGTATCGATTTTTCAGCTTTGAAGACAATCAAAGAGTTGAAACGACCCATAAGGATGCTAAGTGAAAGAATCTGTTCGTTATAGAACAGGTTCAATACTCTCTCCGCTAGTTTCAAGATTGACCGATAATCCCGAAAATATTCAGTAAAAATTCAGATCTTTAAGATGCTTTTTCTCAATTGTCTGTTTGAATTACAGTTGAAGAGTAGCTGGATCATATCCCTGTGATGATCTATTAATTGTTTTGAAAGTCATGGACTAGATGTCCAAAGTTTTATACCCCCTCACAGTGCCTGAGCAATGGCTTGACTGCGTAGCGTAATCTAGGGGACTTGTGCGCAAAACTCCATAATCTGCAAGCAATAACAATGAGGGATCACGGTGAATACACAGCGACCACCCACTCACCGCTTGGACAAAGTTGATTCGAAAGAGGCAGAAGCAGAGTTTGATGGGTTATGAATCAGGGCGTGGAGGATCCGATAACCTTGGTTCAGTCCCTACTGGTATCATTGGTTGATGACGACACTGGATCCCTAAGGGAGAACGACACGTTGCTGCTCAATTTACTCCTCCCAGCGATTCATAAGAAGCTGTTTCAATTGCTCGGTGAACAGCTTATGATAATCTACAAGTATAAGGATCATTCATTGGTGATGGCACATCCTTATGAGAATGGAGGTGATCAACCAGAGAAGAAGTGTCTCGTCGATCTTGATCTGTGGTTTTGTTCGTGTAACGATTTTCTAAGGAGACAACATCACTGTACGATGGAATATGAGTGCACTATTGATGAGCCAATAGGATATTCAATTGGTGTTAGAAGAGGTCTTAAGGAGGTACAATTTGATAGAAGTGGTAAAACTCTTGATAACTTCCCCGTTTGTGAGCACTTATTGGCCATGCTACTGGTGAAATTACACCCTGTGCTTGAAATGCACATCCTCAAAAAGGAGATCGACCGTAACGAGTGGCTAACAATTCACTCTTTACTTTAAGTAATACAGGTATAGTAAAATCTTCTCACGCCCTCAGTATGACTGATCCCCTTGGCCGCGAAAGCGGGTTGGCTGTCCACCGGAAAAAAAATCACAACCGAGCGAGAAACGGGAGAGAACATACGGAAAGCCTCAGGAGACCACCCAACGAACACACCCACGCACAGGGCGCTACGATCCCACAACCCCCGCCATACTCCATCACCAAGGGTAACACATACTCCACTTCCGTGGCTACATAGACATCGCTCGCATTCACAGACCGCCCTTCGCATACCCCAGCTGGAGGCTATTTCTAATCACAAGACCAACATCTGATCTGAGAGACTCATCAACACTTTGAGCTCTTTGTCTACAATCCACTCAAACAGAGTTTCCTCATATACATAGCGTCCGTTCTTTTTCTTCCCATTTGACCAACTGCTCGCTTTCCGAATTTCAATGCATCATGGATAACATGTCCTCTAATCATTACCAACATGGGCACCAGACCCCCCAGAATGGATTCCCACAGCAACAGATGAATATGTATAACCCATACCCACAACAATACCCACAACATATACCACCACAGTTTATGGGATATCCTGGGAACTTCCCACAACATATGCCATATGGCTACGAATCGATGTATCCTTATCCGGTCTCCCAAGGTTATCAACAATATCCTCCTACTCAACCTCAACCTCCTACTCAACCGCATGCTACGTTACCACCATCACAGCCTTCGACGCCTAAGGCCACAGCTGGAGAGGTCAAACAAGGGAAGCCTCGCAAGAAATTCAGTGCGAAGAATATTGTGACATTCACACCTGATAGTTCCCATGATACCATTGTTAAAATCGCAGAGCTCGAGAAGCAACAACGACATGAAAACCGAGGCCATAACCATTATCAGCAACCTGATCATTACCATCAGTTCATGCCACCACCTATGCCCTTTGTACCACCACCACTTATGCAGCATCCTCAATTCCAGCATCCTCAATTCCAACATCAAAGTGCTCCTCCACTATCAGAGCAGTTACAGCAGCCGCTAACTCGCCAAGATACACAACATTATCAACCTCAACCACCACATCAACCTTCTAATAATCACCAGCATAGCATTAATGACTCCACGCCCTCCACGCCATCATCATCATCATCAACTCATTCTACTCATGGATTGGAACAGCCAGATGGTGCTTCACCAGAATCATCTAGTCAAACCACGATAGAGGAGTTTCCAGCAGAGAGAGCTCAACCATCAACTGATTCTAATGGGGAAAAGAATGAGGCAGTGTCTGATCTCAACTTCGGAAACTTTGACATAGTGGACTTCAATGAAGGGTCTGGATTTTCAATTGAGTCAGATGAATCCACAGAATCATATCCTCTTGAGAGTGGAGTGTTGGATATTGATTTGACCGACAGTGACGC
This sequence comes from Williopsis galapagoensis, assembly GCA_030565205.1. Classification (NCBI taxonomy): domain Eukaryota; kingdom Fungi; phylum Ascomycota; class Saccharomycetes; order Phaffomycetales; family Wickerhamomycetaceae; genus Williopsis; species Williopsis galapagoensis. The sequence goes on from JAJMBA010000072.1 coordinate 25,738, forward strand.
TTCACCAGAGGATATACAGAAAGCTGAAACTTCCAAGGCTGAGGATGACGTTTTGGATTTTGAAGAATCAGAGAATCTAAGCTCACCAGTTTCGAAGAGTAACGGTGAAGGGTCAGCACCAAAATCTGTTGCCTCACCGCCTCCAGCTCCAATCAACTGGGCTTCCATTGCACAGAAGGGTGCTACCAAGAAGAGAAGTCCACCACCACAATCTCAACAAACTGAAGACCTTGATAATGATTCTACAGCTGAGGCGGCTTCACAAGTGAAGCCTCAACGTCTCGTACCGGCTCCACTTGCAAACATCACATACAACAAAACTGAACCTTTGGGGATCGTTATCTTGAGATACACATTTGATGAGGAGTTCCAAAAAGAGGCACAGAATGTCACTCCACCAACAGTTGTTCCACGTGGTATTGTCAACACTGGTAACATTTGTTTCATGAGTTCAGTCATGCAAATGCTCCTTTACTGCCAACCTCTTTACAGATCCTTGAGTTTGATATCCCAGAAGGCTAATCGTTCATTGGATCCAAACGCTTCAACAACCCCAATCTTTGATGCAATCGTTGATTTCTATGTTAATTTCAACACGAAATTGGAGAATAAACATATTAACCGTGGATTTGGAGATTCATTCGCTCCTACTCAATTCCATGGGGCTTTGAAGAAGAGTAATCAATTCAAACACTTGAGATGGGGTCACCAAGAGGATGCAGAAGAGTTCTTTGGTTATTTACTGGACGGATTACATGAAGAATTCACTAACAGTGTGAAGAGTCTGAAAGAGGAAGATATCAAGAATTTCACACAATCATTACCAGATTCTGCTCAGTCAAGCATCAGGGCTAAAGTGAATAAGTTCCACGAAGGTGATTTCAGCTCGTCCGAATCTTCTGGTAAGAATGAGGCGAATGATGAAGATGATAATGATGGATGGCATGAGATTGGACAGAAGAAGAAGAAGACGGAGAAACGTACAGTTGAAGTTCAACCTTCGCCTATCAAGAAGATCTTCGGTGGACAATTCAGATCAGTTTTGGATATTCCAAAACCAAAAGAGAATCAAAGTATAACGTTTGATCCATTCCAACAGATACATTTGGATATTTCATCACCTGAAGTTAAAACTTTAGAAGATGCATTCTTGAAGATTTCTGAAACTGAAGATGTTCCAATGAAGAATGAAGGAGTTGATGTGATTGCCAAGAAGAAGACATTTATTGATAAATTCCCACAAGCCATGGTTATCCACTTGAAGAGATTTACATTCGGTTCAAACAGAAAGATCGAAAAACTTACCAAAAAAATTGCATACCCACACAACTTTAAGATCCCAACCAAGGTGATTGCTCCAAGCACGAGGAAATTCCTTGCTGGACCACCTGAATACAAACTCACTGGTGTTGTTTATCATCATGGTTCAAGAACTGATAATGGTCATTACACGGTTGATGTTTTGAAAAACGATACAAAATGGATTAGTATTGATGATACAAACATTCACAATTTGAAGAGTCCCGAAGATGCTTTAGGAACCGTTGAAGAATCCGATGGTAAGAGTGCATACATCTTGATGTATCAAAAAGTTTGATGATTGTGTTTTTCTACAAAAGATAGGAATAGATAATGATAATGATGGGATTTAATTGAAATGTATATATATTGCCGACATTGTAGTTCTTAAGACCCAATGATCAACTCAACCATATCGTATCCGCATCATCACGTCTATGTATATCTGGTCATTTCATGCATTTTCGTTACTGTTTGATAATCTTGATGTTCTTTTCCTTCTTCCACGATTCGAAATCGGTTGTAAGTCTCGTCAACTCTTTCGCCAATCTCTCAGCTGTGCTATTTATGTTTGCAAGCTTGGTTTCCAGCACTGGCAGTGTCTCCTTGACAGTCTTCTCCACCAATGCCCCTCCAACCATACGGAAACACCGTCTATCCTTCGGCGTGGACTGGAGTGTGTCTATGACGATTCTGTGCTCCTCGTGGTCCATCCTGAGCTCCTGGACCTTGGCAGTGAGCTGCTGTATGGTGCTCTGGTAGGTGTTGTACTGCTCCTGGAGCGCTTGGTTTCCGCCCTGGGACATTGTGTGCGTTGTTTGCGGTTGTGTTATCTCAATTGCGAGTATGGTGTTGTGTAAGAGAGTCAGGCCCGTTTTCAGAGCAAAAAGAGCGCCGGGCGGGCAATCTGGGAAAATTTTCGGGCACGACTATAAAAGCCAGCGGGCCCGCACTTTTCTGACACTCCCCCAGACCTATGTCTCTCTCACCGTTGTAGGCAGGCTTCATAACCCCAACTCCTGTATCTCACCATGGACTCCTTCAAGACCCCACAGAACGCAGAGGACGCAAGACTCTTCACCAGTGCAGGCTCCTTCGCATACCCTTCTGCCGCTCAGGACTTGGGAGAACTTAAGACGGAGGCCAACTCACAACAATTGGTGAAGGAAGACAATGATGACTCCACAACCTCTGGTATTGTGCCCACACTACAAAATATCGTTGCCACCGTCAACTTGGACTGTCGTTTGGATTTGAAAACCATCGCGCTTCACGCCAGAAATGCCGAGTACAACCCAAAGAGATTTGCCGCTGTCATCATGCGTATTAGAGAACCAAAAACCACAGCGTTAATCTTTGCCTCGGGTAAGATGGTTGTCACTGGTGCTAAATCTGAGGATGATTCCAAGTTGGCTTCAAGAAAGTATGCTCGTATCATTCAAAAACTGGGGTTCAATGCCAAGTTCACTGATTTCAAAATCCAAAACATTGTTGGTTCTTGTGATGTTAAATTCCCCATTAGATTGGAGGGATTGGCTTTCAGTCACGGACCTTTCTCATCTTATGAACCTGAATTGTTCCCAGGTTTGATTTATAGAATGGTTAAACCAAAGATTGTTCTTTTGATCTTTGTCTCGGGTAAGATTGTCTTGACTGGTGCTAAGCAAAGAGAGGAGATTTATCAAGCTTTTGAAGCTATTTATCCCGTGTTGAATGAATTCAGAAAGTTATGAATATCATTTGTATTTTGGACTACTTTTATCATATTGTTGATCAGATAGGATTGGTTGATTAATTGAAAAAGGAAATAAGAACAAAAAAAAAAAGGAGAAAAATATAAAGAGAAAAAAGTTTGGATATGTTGAAGAGGAGGTTATAAGGGAGAAGTTTTGTACTATTAAATTTTTTTTTATTGTTACATTCACATTGATTTAAAGGAAGGATTGTTATTTTTGGGTTATTTTGCTGTTGTTATTGTTACTTGAGTGTTTTTTTTATACAAGTTTTTTTTTTGACATACATATAAGTTTTTTTTTTTTTGATATACATGTCTTTTTATATAGTAGTAAGCATCTATTTTTTTTTGACTTTCAATAACCAAGTTTATTTATCCTTCTTTTCATTCTTAACTGAAGTATCATCCTTTGAATAGATAAAAGTGAATAAGAAAACGATCCAACCAGCAAACACAACCAAACTTGAAGTGATGTAAACCCAAGAGTTTGGAATCTCCCAAGATCTTGGATATTCATCATTAGCCAAATGTCTTATACTTAAAATGTTCTTCTCCTCGATAAAGTTGTAACCTGGTTTTTTATAATCGATTTGGAAAGTAAAAACACCGTGATGATCAGGCAAGACGAAATCAATTGCATATGTTGCGGAATCTTCGGTGGTCTCCTTCAATGAAAGGTTCAATCTATGGTATGGATCCAATAATTTGATGTCCAATTGTAAATCATCTGTAACGTATGGAACCCACTTTGCACCATCCCATTGCTGTAAAGCAATCTCATAATGGATAGAATCTTTAATCTTGTATGGTCTCTCCTCATACGTGGTACCATCAACGTGAGAATGAGTGATGGATTTAGTCTTCAACACGTTTTGGGAGTTGAAAGTCCACTTGTAAAGAGCATCACTCAAAGACGCAACATCACCAACCCAAGAGACACGGGCACCGTTACGGCCTTGGAACCCGGTGGCTAAGTAACCTTGTTTGCCAATGGTCCATTCTTCTTCATCCTTGGAGGATTTGGTGTACGAGGTGGATGGGGCTTGGATGAATGGGATCAATTGAGCATTGTTGGATAATAATGCGGTGGAACCTTTGTATTCTTGACCCTCGGTGAATGGGATGACGTTACTGATGTAGTTCTCCAAGGATAATTTGATCTGACTATGTTTGGTGACACCTTCTTCATCAGCTGATTGGACAAATTGGAAATGGTCAACGAGCTCAGTACCCTTTGGAGATGGATAGATACCCAATTCGTTGAGAAAGACCCTGGATGCTTCAGAAACGGCCTCAGGACTGGTGACAACGACAACGTCACCACCTTGGTTGAAGTACTCAACAAGACGTGGGCCCGTGATGTCCTTACCGAACTTTCTCTGCTTGGAGGGTAGCACAATGACGTGGTCGTATGGGTATTCGCCGTTGATGGAGAGTGAGACCTGTGACGAGACGGAGTCGGCAAGGTGGACGTTGAAGCCTTCCTTTTGGAGACCATCGGTGAGAGAAGTGATGGATTCCAAGGGTGTGAGACGGGGATCGTGGAGCAGGAGGAGCTCTGGGCCGCCGAGGGAGAGGGCCAGGGAGACCGTGAGCTGGAGCAGCAGCAGGACAAGCGTAGAAGGGCCCATTGGAGGCGTGAGAGTGTGTTGTGGAGTGTCTGGCAGTGTCTGGCAGTGTATGGCAGTGTGGACACGTTCAAAGTTTCGGCGCGTTGATCTTCTCAACCAAGAGGGACACTACTACACCACGCAGCAACAGCCTCCATGACACACGACAGCGCAGACGCAGGCTTCGAGAGCAACTTCAGGGACGCCATGCTCAGGCTGGCCGAGGGCGAGAAGAAAGCGGACGAGATGGAGAAGATGCTGGACAGTCTGGAGGCCAACCTGGAGGCCCTGCTGAAGGAGGCTGAGAACATTGTGGATAACACTCCAGAGACTACTACACAGGATGCTACAACCAAGTCATCATGAGCTAGCTATCATAAGTAATCATTCGACGAGAAGTTCCGCTTCATCACTCTCAACAAATGGGTTCAACGGTCTGGCTGGATTCAATCGAATGACACCTTGTGGCACATCAAGCGTCACTTTCACTCCACCATCCAACCACCATTTCACTCTATCCGTACTAGGTGGCGGCAATCCGATCCCAGGTCTATTGGCTTTATCATCAATGTGGTACGTCTGTTTCAACACCGGGTTCTTCATCAATTCTAATGTTCTCTTTTCGTATAATTCTTTAATCAATTGGTTTTGTATCTTTTCATCAATAACAACAACCCGAGCGTCAAACGTAGCATAGACTGGACGATGATCCGAGAAGACAATGTCTTGAGCACTCCCGTATGATCTTTGATGCAATGTGTCATGTCCTGCACGACTTAGGATCCGATCCGTCCAAGCTGGGATACGTAATTTATCACTCGTATCATAATTCGTGGTGCCTTTATCGAACTTATACGTTGGTGGGAACGTTATTTCCATTTCGTTGAAGAAAGGGAATGATTCACCTGCGATCATTTGATTACTCAACTGGTCAAATTTGAACAGTCTGTGGAAATCTCCATTCCTAACGGTTTCTCTCACTTCTTCATTCGGTAACGAGATTCTATAATTAAAATCTCCCAGCCATATGATAGAATCATGATCCTTCACCAATCGAGACCCACCAGCAAATCTCATATGGTTTGCAATCGTCTTGTAATCACTATGACGTTGTTCAACATTCTCCAACCCAGCGGCCAAGTGTGCCACGATGAAGACAAACCTCGTGGATGAATAGAGGAAACTCAACCCAACACCACCTTTATTAGCGGACATACCACCAAGTCCTGTCTTTTTCACACTTGTTTCCAATTCTTTGATTTCCAATAACTGATCATCCTTGACGAAGAATAAAAGCACAATACCACCTAATTGATCGGATGATACCAATGAATATTTCGCACGTTTGTTCAATGTTTTCTTCAATTTATGTTCCCATGCCTTCTTCTTGATATCATCAGTGTTCAACATTTGTGACGTTGTCAACTCCACAACCTCTTCCAATCCAATCACCACGAGATCGTAACAATTCTCTTCAGATTCTTCAGCGGGATATATCCATGATGAAATGTCTTGGTCGGTGATCCCAGCATTCACGTTGAACGTACCGGTATACATCCTTATGGTGCGTGCTGATGAATATTCCGGCTTGCGGAGTTTCAACTCTGATGAGATGTAATCATGGATTGGATCAATCAATTTAACAGAGCTCGAAGAGATTTCCTCAATGGCTTTTTTGCTTTTCCTCCGTATGGATTTCTCATAAATGTTCAGCAAGCTTTGATTATTATCATCCCATAACATATTATGTTTCACCAATAATTCCTTCCCAAAAGTTCTATCCATCTCCTTGAGTGAAATCTCCAACACTTCTTGACTTATAATCTTTTGAATCATTCCCGGTTTATCAATCGAGTTCAACGTGTTGATTCTGAAAACTCCAATTTGTTTTCCGATGTAAACTTTCTGTTTGATATCGTAACAAAACGCACCGATTTGAATAATGGCATCTTTCAATAGGAATGCTAGCTTATGTGGTGATTTTCTCAGCTTTTCACGGCTGATTTGCACATTGATCAATGGGACTCCTCGTTTCTTCAACAATGATGAATATCTATTACTCAACTCTTCCTCTGCGGAATTTGATTTCAATGCATTGATAACGTATGGTTGACCATGTTTTGTTACGATTCTTTCGAAATGTTTATCCAAAACAACTTGATTCATCTCTTTACTCTTTGTGAAATGGATTTTTTTATTCTGCAACAATGGATTCTCAACCTCATAAAAAATGGGTGTGTTCCCCCTGACTTGTGAATAGGAGAAATAATGATTCTTTTCATAGAGTAGAAATTCACTTTCAACATAGTTCGAAACGTTTCCTTCATCATCAACACCAGTGTTCCCGAATGGTTCTAAGGTCTTTGCACATGATATCCTGGAAATCACCGTGATTAACGAATCATCACCATCCATTGAAACATTCATAGTCTTTGCAAATCCATGAACCAGGAAGGTCAACAATTCCGATTGATCCAAATGGTTTCTCTCCTCTTGCATGATTCTATTTCTAAACATCAATAGCTCCTGTATCATAAAATTGTTCCATAGGAATCTGGGCTCATAGTTACTAAACATCTGTTTTTGATCCTTATGCAAACCACGCTCTTGTAATGAATTCGTCAAGTCAAAGTCTCTCGAATAGTAAAAGCCATTGTTTATCAATTTCCGAATCTTGGAACATGGATGGTCATTCTCATATTTCTCACGATAATGGTCATTCTTATATCGATTGTTGACCAATGTGTCAAATTCAGGAGAGTTCAAACAGTACAACTCAACGTCCTTCAGTTTATAAATAGTCTCTGAAGGTCTTGGGCTCCCCACTTGGACATGATCAGTGATAACAGCGACGAAGACATTCCCCTTGAAGCTAAGCAACCCGATGAGTCCATGGAACAATTGCGATACGAGCTCAACGTAGCCATCAAGGGCCACCTTGGCGATGGGCTGGTATGCTATGAGACACTGTGCGGGCGTGGTGGGTGATGGTGAGGCCTCGAGGGTCAGGGCATACTCGTTGGAGAGCAACATGAAGCTCCTGGGACTGGAGCGGAAGAAGACGCGCATGGCAATGGCGTGCTGTTGCGCTGTTGTTGGTGGATTCAGGAGTGTGTTGTTGTAGAAGTGAATGTTGATCTTTGGCCCACAGAAGAAGAACCACAACTTCAACACGGCCCACACCGCACCACAACCGCACCATGGCCACTCCGTTCGCGCAGCTATGCATGGCCTGTCGGCTGGGAGACGTCGATGGCGTCGACAAGCTCCTCTCTGCCGGCGTGGACCCCAATCACGAGGACGAGTTCCAATACACTCCGCTATACCTCGCTTCCCTGTGTGGCCATGAAGACGTGGTGAGGATGTTGCTTACGCGGGGTGCAGTGTGTGACACGGATAAGTACGAGGGTGCCCGGTGCATCTACGGCGCACTGACTGACAGGATCCGTAACCTACTGGTGTCGTATGACATTTCGAAAGCTGTGGATGCTTCGTTACCATTCGCTGCTCATATCAGATCTTTATTGGAAGCTGGTGATGACAATGAAGATGACATCGTCACCGAAGACATCGTGCTCAAAGCTGGAGGAGACGAACTGAGACTACATAGGTTTATGCTTGCTTGCCGGAGTGATTATTTCAACGAGAGATTGATGGGGAAATGGAGAGATGCTAATGTCGTTTCATTATTGGATGAATGTGATCATGAAGTTTTCCAATTGGCCATTGGATACTTGTATCTAAGTCATGACCCTACAACGTTCAAGAAAGCTGACAAGAGATTATTGATGACTTATGCTAAGAAGATCAAGATGAAACAATTGGTCGACAGTCTCGAACAGATCATTCATACTTTTGATGCGAAAGAACAGTCAAAGTTACTAAATGCGTTACAAATGGACGTTTTGGACGCTGCACGGATTGATTTCTCCCGTTTGGTCAATGATCACATCATTGCCAATAAACTCACATTGGACCACAAGATCACAGATGAGCAATTACAAAGTTTACAAAAAACAGATGCATTTCCTGATATTGTTTTCTCCGTGGATCATGATGATGGATTGACAACTTATTACCCTGTGCATCGTGCGATTTTAATAAGGGATGATTATTTCAAAGTGATGTTTTCTTCACAATTCCACGAGGCACAAGAGTATGACATCATTGAAGAATTAAATATCGTTGATAGAAATGCCAATCTCATCAACATTGTGAACCTGCCGGTTAATTCCCCTGAGATTGCAGAGATTGTGATCAAATTCCTATACTATGATCATACCGACATCCCATTGGAGCACAGTATCGATGTGTTATTCGCTGGCGATCTGTTACTGAACGACCGACTCAAAACCATGGCTGCGGTGGCTATCACGTCGTCACCGAGTATCCCGGATGGGTATGACCTATACGACATTCTTCGAGCATCCTGGGAGACGCGTGTTGAGAGACTGGAACAGTTCGTGGCGCGTCGTATTGCCTTTGAATTGGATACACACTTGTCAAATCCGGAGTTTAGTCAATTGGTGGTGGAGAGTTCGAAGAGAATTCAAGAGAGACAGGAGACGGATACGATTGAATTGATTGATGACGTGAGATTCTATTTGGCGAAGAAATGGAAGATTGACTTTGATGGTCTGTTTGAAGGTCAGAAAAATGATATTGTGGATCAATTACCCGGTTATGAGAATTATGAATTGGAAATGGATAAGATTGAAGGATTGTTGGCAGAGTTGGATTTGGAGGCTTGATCTCTTTGGATAGATATTTAGGTCTCAGGGGGTTTCAAAGGTTTTTGAAATGTTAATAATCTGGTATTAATATTGTAGGAATCTTTCCGTAAAACTTGACCCCTTTCCATCTTTTGGATAATATGATACTACAAAATATGACAAATAAATCAATAGTTTTCCTGTCATTATTATGTACTATTTTCCAAACAATTCATTATGTTTTTTTTTTTTTTTTTCTTAGTTTTTGGGTTTCGGAAAGATCAGATCTATCCTTCATCAATTATCAAAAATGACGATTGTCTTATCCATGGAGAAAGTGAATGTAATTATGATCTCAAAATTTGGAGGTCAACCTAAGTGGACTTCTTCTTGTTGTTAACCTTCTTAACATGGTTGGCTGGTAACCAAGATTCATCAATCTTCTTCTTCTCAGCACCTGAAACCTTCACGGCAGAAGTTTGTGGAGCAGTGGCGGTCTTACCAGCGGTCTTCAAGTATGAGGCACCATAGTTGGTGTACAAGAAGTAAGCAGCAAGACCGAGAGTGGCGATGAGCAAGAATTCCAAAATGATCAATTGCGGAGCAAAGAAGGAAACTGGCTTATCGTCAACAATGGTCAACACGGTTTGAGCAGCCAAAAGAGCCAAAGAAGAGCCTCTAACGACGTAAAGACCCGGGGTGAGCAAGTAGTTGGATGCTGGTACGTTGACACCGATTCTTTGGATGAAAGAACCAGACTCACCAGGTTGTAAAGTCAATGGACCAACCTTGGCGTCGGTGATGTTGGCAGCCAATTCACCAGTCAATGGGTTTGCAAAGTTACCACCGACACCGACAATGTGGACCTCCTCATCCTCGTTGTTGACGAAGGTGTAGTTCAAGGCGATCTCGTCACCGTTGTAGATCTCCAAGACACCGGTGGTTGGCTTGTCCAAAACGGTGTAGGCAATGTCGAACTTGAAGGGCACCTGTTCGTTAGGGTCGAGGAACTCTCCGGCGGCGGCGGCGGCAGGGTTTGCAATGTCGACCTGGGCCGAGACGAGGGCAGTGAGGGAGGCAGCTGCGAGAAGGAACTTGGCAAGCATTGTGGGTGGTGGAGAGAAGTGCTGTGTTTGTGGAGTGGAGAGGTGAGTGTGGTGGCCTTGATTTGTCGGCGATCTGGACGAGACCAACAACGCGCGGTTGCGCAGCCCGGACAGCGGGCGGGCGGTCACGTGGACAGCCGGAGTTAGCCGGAGATACGGGAGATACGGGGGACATGGGCGTGTATTAGTTGTGGGCCTTGGTGGAGCCAATCTCATACTCCCCAGGCGAGACCAACCGGAGGAACCAGTCACAGTCTGCCACCTCGTCTTCCAAGTGGCCAATGGCCAGGATGGTACCCGGATAGTTCAACAGCAGCTGCTTACATTTCTGCACATCGGCTTCTTCCATCACTGAGAGCGCCTCATCTAGGATCACCAAGTCGGGGTTCTTCACCAATGCACGGATGAAGAGCACCAGTTTCTGGTCACTGATGCTCAAGTCTCCAAAAAGCGTATCCTTCTTATCTGTAAGTCTGAACTCCTCCAGATAGGTATCCATCACATGACGTTGTTCTTCACTCATAACCTTTGGCGGAACCATTGAACCAACCAAGAATCCAGTACTCAAGCATTCATACACGGTATGCTCTCTTGGATAAATTGAATGTAGTTCGGGTGAAGCGAAACCAATAGATTCATTGATCTCAAAGAAACTTGATTTACCCGTCTTTCTAGGCTCACCATTCATAACGATCTTTCTATTCCATGATTGTGGATGCTCAGCAGTGATTAATGACAATAACGTTGACTTACCAGTTCCGTTGTTTCCTCTGATGTGCCATCTTTCACCACGGAGGACTTTCCAACGAAGATCTTTGAGAATGGGTTGTCCTCGATATGCGACTGAAACGTCATGGAATTCAATGAGTGGTGTGGATCTATCAATCACTTCATCTTTGAATAAATTTGTCAACTTGGCAATACTCTCTTTATTCTCCTCATGTTCGATCCTATTCCATTCCATAGCTTCTTCCTCCAAGTCAAACAATTGATCCCTCATCTCTTCAATCGGTCCTTGGTTCAAAATACCATTCTGATTAACAATAGCAACATGAGTGATCCAGCTTGGAATCTCATCCTGGATTCTCAACCCTAAAACAACATACGGATCAGGTGATAACTCACCGAGGACATCACTCACCAGTTCACTCGCCTCTGGATCCAAACCCAAAAATGGATCATCAACTAGTAGTACCTTAGGCTCACGAACCAATGCCCTGGCTAGTCTAGCACGGCGCGTTTGTCCATTACTTAACCCCAGAGCCCAACGGTTTTCCAAACCTTCCAGTTTCAACTTTTTGAAAACCTTAGCCACAAGATCCATATCTATACGACGATGGTTATTGACGTTCCCAATGACGAACCGCTGAGTAGTCTCATCAAACTCATCTTTGAAGAACTCATACCGTGCAGCGAGGTGTGCGGTGGGTAATACACCTTGAAACTCTAGGAATTGGATCACCGACGTTCGCCATTCTTCACGTTGCAAGAATGGGTATGTCCGCGAGAGTGGCTTGTCGACGAGGTATTGTGACGAGAGCGCCTTGAGAAACTGTGTCTTTGTTGGTCCGATTATGGCCCATCGTGGTTCAGGGTTGATTTGGAACGTTATTGGGTCTTTGAAGATCTTTGTTGGTGCTGTGGATTTAAGGGTGGTGGCATGGCGAAATATGGCCTTTTGCAGTTTGATTAATGGCGTGGACATGATGATGGCCCATAAACCCGGTGGGTGAGACTAGTAGTGGTAGAAGAGCACGGTGTTGGGACTTGGAACATGGATGAAGTGAAATGGGTGTGATATTCTCCAGATTTCGGGAAATGACAGCCCAGAATGATTTCATCCCATCATATTCAGCAGCTCATACAACTTCAATAAAGGCATAGACACAATGAGAATCATTTCAGACACACAAGTCAACCAAATCCTTAAAGGACTTGACACCACCAAGATCCGACAATTCCAAACCGTCCTCCAAAAGGACCTCTCCAACTATCACACCGATCCAACGCTGATCCCGGAGAGAATCGTCATCAACAAACCAACACTATCCAATGCCGTGCACTTATTCATGCCAGCGTTCGGATCCAGAGTCGGTATCAAGACCCTAGCGGGATCCTCTGAAGGGTTTAAGGGCTCAGTGGTCATTATCGACGAGAAAAATGGTGACGTGCTCGGGATGATCAATGCCATGACTTTGACGGCTTTCAGAACCGCATTGGCCAGTACGATCCCATTGATGAAGGTCTTTGATACGAGTGTCAAGGGACAGGAGCTGACGGTGTTTGGAAATGGATTACAGGCTTTATGGCATGTCAAGTTGACTTTGGGATTGTTTGGGGAATGGTTCGGAAAGGTTAATATCGTTGTGAGAAACGTTGCGAATGAAAAGTCATTGGGGATTTTGGAAGGTTTACAAAAGGAGTTTCAGGGAGTTGAGTTTAAGCTCGTGGATGAAGTTGATGTTTATCTGAGCAAATCATCGGTGATTTATGGATGTATCCCATCGACTGAACCACAAATCAAGTTGAACAAGTTGAAATTGGATAAAAAAGTTTACATTTCCATCATTGGAAGTTATAAACCACATATGTTTGAAGTTGATGATGATATTGTCCAATTAGCACTCAAGAACGGAAAGATAGTTGTTGATTCTTATGAACATACGTTACATGAAGCTGGTGAATTGATTAAAAACAACGTCACCCCTGAGAATGTGGTTGAGATTGGTGAGTTGGAAAACATTGATTTTAAAACTGTCAACAATGGTGAGAACTTGACATTAGTTAAAATTGTCGGGTTGGCATTGATGGATATCTCTATGGGTACGGAGATTTTAAGATTATCTTCAGAGTTACAGATAGGTAGTATAGTGGATTTTTAGAATGTTATAGAATTGGATTAGCTATGATTTAAAGTAGTAGTAGTCTATACCGTCACATGACTTTCAATGTCTTCGAAATCTTCTTCATCACTAATCTCAATCAATTTGGAAACACCCGCTTTTTCTCTAAACAACTCCACAGCAGCAGCATAAAGCATTCTTAAAGATTGTTGACTCGTACGCGGTAACCAATAGATCATTACCAATGGAGAACTCTTACGACCATCAGCCAACGTCAATGGGTATGACAACACAATGTATCTTGGACTGTTATCCGGGATCTCTTCCACAAGTTCCTCGATGGAGGTGAGCGGTTGGTCTTCTATCTGTGAGTCCTCTTTGATCTCATAAGTCTGCTTGTCAATCTCGTAGACTAATGCCTGGACTTTATCACTTCTGGCACTGCTGAAGCGGAATTTACGCAGCTTGGTGGCGGTCTCGTCTGAGAATGAGTGTAATCCGGTAGACTGGGATGGATGTTAGAACCTAGTGTGATGGGTATATGGGTAGTATACATACCATTGTGTGGTTGTTGTGTGTGGGATGGGTACACACCCATTGTTGTTACAACAAAGGGTATTAAACGTTATCGCCAGAATTCTCGGGCAAGCAGACCAGGGCTTCTTATCATACACGTGACTTGAGGAGATTAGATTAAGCCCTAATAATCTTTCTGAGGGAAACACCCGAACACCCACAAATCATTTGGCTCGCTTCGCAGTCACAGCGCCCTTCCAACCGGCCCCAGGGTGCTGAAAAATTTCAACTCATACCAACCATGTCCAAACTACACATCACCACTGGCTCTGATAATCATCAACTAATAAGACAAAATGGGTAGATTACATTCTAAGGTACGTGGATGATCCAACCACAGCACCATCTCATCATTCATGTGTGATTTGAAAAAAAAGTTATAAATATGGGTCCATGCGGTTGTGCATTTTCCTCTTGTCCTGGTCTCCTTAGCAATAGGGATCTGAGCGGGATACGACTATTCTGTGATGGGATATGTTGTCATTTGATCATGCTTCGGCATGGTTTGAGGAATTGCATTTTGCTGCTGGATACCGGTTTGTTTTTGATTTCTTTCCCTCATCAAGATTGGATACTGACCGATTTGGATTGCGGTTCTTTAACTGCTCTTTACGAATTGGTTTGGTATCAAGTCATGGTCAACAAGTTGAGTCATATGAAGGATATTCATCCAATCAAGGGTGAAAGCTTGATGGCACTTGGTATCCCTCTGATATTTGCTCCTTGTTCGATTAATGGCGAAACTGCTGTTCTCCCAGTCAGTGATGAATTTTGCATACTAACAAATTTTGCTACAGGGTAAAGGTATCTCTTCTTCTGCTGTTCCATACTCCAGAAACGCTCCAGCTTGGTTCAAGCTTACCTCTGATGAGGTTGTTGACATCATCATCAAGCAAGCCCGTAAGGGTTTGACCCCATCCCAAATTGGTGTCTTGTTGAGAGATCAACACGGTGTTTCCCAAACCAAGGTTGCCACTGGTAACAAGATCTTGCGTATCTTGAAGTCTGCTGGTCTTGGTGCCGAGATTCCAGAGGATTTGTACTCTTTGATCAAGAAGGCCGTTGCCGTCAGAAAGCACTTGGAGAGAAACAGAAAGGACAAGGACTCCAAGTTCAGATTGATTTTGATCGAGTCTAGAATCCACAGATTGGCTAGATACTACAGAACTGTTGCTGTTTTGCCACCAAACTGGAAGTACGAGTCTGCTACTGCTTCTACTTTGGTTAACTAAGTTCTTTCTTCATTGAAGGGATTGGTTTATATCAAATAGAAAAAAAAAACATTTCTTATGTTATTTTTGGGTCATATTTTTTGTATTGGTGTTTTGTTTTGTTAATTACGCTTGTTTAATGTTTATGTCCATTGTAATGTATTTATTTGTACTACTTGAACTGTTCTTGCCTTAATTGATGTTCTATCGAGAGTTAGTATTAACGATTTTATAGCACTGCAGTCTATCAATCTTCAAGAACCGGTATTGTCACATCAAACTCAACATCATCTTTCAATCTAAACACCAATACATCAAACTCATGTAAAGCCAACCTATCCCCATCATCGATCTCTGTAAACCCAGCTGATGGGTCGTTCTTATCCTTTGGTTTCCCGATGACAAGATCACCAATAACAGGTAAATCACCACCATGACCGTTACTCGTAGCACCCACAGTTGGGGGTTGTTCATTTTCATCATCTGAGTCGCCATAAGTCGGGATTGGGATTGGGATGTCGTCTTCAGAGGAGGCAGGGGTCGGTTGAAGTCCACCGGTGGAGTGTATCACTTGTAAGAGGGACTGTTTGATATCTAGCACGGTAGGGTGCGTGCCCACTGTGATGATGAATGTCTGTTTCTTATGCTTGAGCTGTATTGAAAGATTTGAAGGAGCCTAGTGAACAAGGTTAGTGACTATTACATGATATGAGGAAATGTGACTGCAGTGATACATACCATTATGGAGAGTAGTTGCGTGTTGAATGCCAGTGGCGTGGATTGTGGAGTTGTTGAAGTTTGGATTAATTTCTGCATCGCGGACATATACTTTATACCACTTTTCTTTGATATTTCCCACCACAACTATCAGAAAGGCAATGGCTGTGCACTTTAAGCATCTTGGTGCACACAAGAAAGCCGTATTGGAACTATATGGACTGATACTGCGACACGCCAGTCATTTAGGGAAGGATGCTGGTGTAACGAAAGAGGAAGTATGGAGCGTTGTGAGGACTCATTTCAGAGATCAGAAACATCAGATGTCCATCCAGAGAACAAAGAAGGAGCTGGAGATGGGGTATGAGTTGGAAGAGGCATTGAGAGGGCTCTTATTGGGTGATGTGGCACTTGTACCTAAGGTCAAGGGATTGATCACACCAATAACAAGACCTACAAAGGAGAAGAAACTGAGCAACAAGTTTGGTCAGCTCATCAAAAGAGATTTGAACAATGAACAAGATCTCGAAACCCAGCAGATCCAAAACTATCTGAATAACTATATCCGCATGAAACAGCGAAAAGGACTTCTTCCTCGAACCATCGATCCAGAGATCCTAGAACATATCATCAAACCGGAAGCATTACACCATCGAGCCAAATTACACATCACCAGAGCACAGGAAAAGATATCAACTGGGGCATATAGAGTGCACGCTGCCAAGTCATCTGGTGTGACTTTTGTCAGAGGACCATGGAACCAGAAGGAGATAGTTTCCAAGATCATTCTGCAACATGTGAGGTCAGAACAGAGATTGATCGATTATATGCATTATTACAGTGATAATAAATGGATATATGAAATGGAGAACCGATGGGAGCGATTGTTAAATTTGAAGCATCGTGATGAGGGGCAATGGGGCGAGAGTATAGAGAGGGATATCAGGGAGATGAGGGATACTGTCAATGCTTCAAAAGCGTATTTTAAGAAATATGAAACTTATGTGTTACCAAAGATGATATCTCAGGCACAGGAAAAATCTGATAAGATTCATGAAAGGATGAAAGGGAGATTGGAACAATTACAAATCGAACAGAAGGGTGTTACTCCATTTGAAGATATGTATGAAGGGAGGGAAACTTTGAGACAATTAGTTAAAAAGTTCAAATTTGATACATAATTAAGACAATTCATAAAAATATTGATCGTTAATAGTATGCGGTCAAAATGTGTATATAATTCGAAGGAAGCAACAAAAAAAAAAAAAAAAACAATATGTAGCAAATGGATTCGTAACAGCAATATATAGCAATTTGATAGATGTAAAGTCATATTTTCAAGACATACCCATCGATGGCTTTACTCTGATCTTGTAGATATTCATATCTCTCCTGATCCGGCATCCCATCCAATTGTTCATCCTTCTCAGCACTCGATATGAATTCCGGTTCTTTCTCCACAATCTCAATATCTTCCAACATGGTATTCATTGCATCGATCTTGGCTTTATCCTTGACATCACTATTGTTGATCTGTAGGTTTTGGAACCCTTCCAACACTTCACGCATAGAGACACCTTTCTGTTTACCCCTGAGGACATCCTCCAAGAGGGTCATCTCCACTTCATACTTCATCTCCCCATAAGGTTTGAACGTGACATCCTTACGAGCGAATAGAGCTTCTTGTGATAATTGGGTCTTGTAGAACTGCGAGCATTGGAAATGGTGTTTGGAGCAGTATGTGCCGAGGTATTGGTATGGGAGGCTGAGCGACTGCGGTCTAGCGGCACTGGTTCTTGCCTGTTGGAGGGAGCAGAGTGGATAGCCACAGAGCCTATTGATGGAGCGTTCGTCGATGATCTCAGCGTAGAGGTCTGTGGTGAGGAATCTAGAGGCAAACCTGAGGAAGAAGGCGTCGCAGGCCTGGTCAGCAAGGGCATCAACTAGCAGGAGCGACAGCGTGGAGGCCTCTTGAGGGCTGAGCGTACCCGCGTGGGCGTATGGGTGGAGTGTGGAGTGGAAGGACTCGAGAGTGAGAGGCATCTGTGTGGAATTGGCGGTGTATTGCATTGGTTGTGGTGTTGTTGTGGTGTTATCTGTGGAATGTTAAAGGGATAGTTTGACATTTCATCATCTTCTTCTTCTACAACAACGAGCACATACAACAACAACATCCGCAATGCCACGGCGCAGAGCGACCTCTCTGGCCCAGCCACACGCATACACCCTCTATGGTCTCCTGCTGAGACAACTCTCTCTCGACCAGCAACAACAGCTCCCCAATGTCAAGGTGGAACAGCCGTCCAATGCACTCATCTCAGCGGCAGAGTCCCACGAACAGATCATCAACATGGTCATCTTGCCCTGGTACCTGGAACAGTTCATCCTCTTTTCACTTCTCTCATGTCTGAACTCATTCTTGAAACTAGTTGTGCTTTTGCCACTGAAGATACTCGTTGATGCTGCGGTGTTGGTATGGTCCTTCAGAGGGTTATTCATCATAAGGACTCCACAACAGGGCGAGCACACACATCCGCAACAACAACCACAGCAGAGATCGTTATTACGCATCGTCAACGTGGGAAATTTAGTGTTTGTCTCATTGATCTCATTGGCAATGTTTTTCGCAAACGTGGATACTTCCAAAATTTACCACACCATTAGAGCGCAGAGTTCTATTAAGTTATACGTCATGTTTGGTGTCTTGGAGATTAGTGACAAGTTACTATCCACCGTGGGACAGGATGTTTTGAACTATCTATTCTCTGTGAATCCATTGGACCTATTACATCGTGCATCGTTGGAACAGACATTCATCCTGGAAATGGTTAAATATTTGATTTTTTACGTCGTTAGTGTCATATATCTCTCATCACACACGATTATCCTCATCTATCAAACCATCTCTCTTAATGTTGCTGCTAATTCCTATTCCAACTCTTTGGTGACTTTATTATTATCGAACCAATTTGCAGAGATTAAAGGTGCAGTTTTTAAGAGACTGGATAGGGAGGGTTTATTCCAGATGAGTTGTGCCGATGCTGTTGAACGGTTTCAATTATTGACACAGTTATTGATCATCTCGTTGAAAAACACTGTACAAATCTCCAATGAGGAGACCAATTCAGGAATCTTACCGAATGCTACTATCCTCAGTGGTGTTAATCGTTGGTTTGGTGTGATCTTGGGACCCACAGCCATCGTGATCGGTAGTGAACTACTCGTTGATTGGGTGAAACATTCATACACCACAAAGTTCAATAAGATGAGACCACAGATCTATGAGAAGTATTTGAATATCCTAAGTCAGGACGTTATGGATAATTTCAAATTTCAAGGTTTGGGTGATTCTCCAGATAAGATCCAACAAAGGTTTGGTATCCCTTTACCGGCTTTATTCGTGTTGTTTGCTGTTATGTGTAAAGCTTCGATCATGAGGCTGTTATACACTGATAGTGGTGAGTTGATCCTGAGGAATGTCATCATTGGTTTGTTCATCTATGTGATCCTACTGGTGATGAAACTTTTATTGGAGCTGATCCTATTGAAATGGGCAAACCATATTTTGAAATCACAACAGCAGCATAATATTAAGAAGGATTACGTGCCGGGAATAGTCACAGGTGGCCAAGGTGCGATGGATGAAGACACGAGGGTCAAGTTGTATGATGATGTGGATCAAGAATTGGAGAAATTCCAAGATGCTAGAGCCAAGAAGGATCTGAAGACGAATTTGGAGAGTGTGTTACGGTATAGAATGGCATCTAAGAAGATCTGGTAACGTACACAATTGTAATGAACGGTTTGAATGTATTTGCTCTAGTTTATCACCGTAGCGTGTTGTGGATCAGAAATGGTGCCATTTTCCTTTCTCCGAACTTTCCCGAGGCTCAACCAATGAAAAAATTGGAATCTGTCAGACTATCTCACACATCACAAAACACACTCGACCCCACGCACATCAGTCATATTCAAACAGACACACACCGATCAGAGATGGCATCGACACTCTCACGATCCAAGTTCTTCTTCATGAGGAATTCCTCCGTGCTAAACACCATCAAGACCTCATCATGTCTGAAGAACTTCACGCTCTCATCTCAACCAACCATCAGATCTCCACACTCCTCGATACTGAACAAGTCATACATACCTAATGGGATCAAGTCCATCATATCCAAGAGATCTTTCACCACGTCATCGAGCAACAGATCCACGATCAGCTCTTTGTTCAAGCCGGACTTTTCGAAAACGAAGCGACAAACAAAGATAAGAAAAAGAAACCTCATCAACTCTTCCAACGCTGTGGGATATTGGTTGATTGGAACCTCGGGTTTGGTGTTTGGTATCGTTGTTCTTGGAGGCTTGACGCGTCTCACTGAGTCTGGGTTGAGTATCACCGAGTGGAAACCTGTCACTGGTGCGATCCCACCTTTGAACCAAGAAGAATGGGAAGCTGAGTTTAATAAATATAAAGATTCTCCAGAGTTTAAACAGTTGAATTCACACATCACATTGGAGGAGTTCAAATTCATCTTCTTCATGGAATGGGCACATAGATTATGGGGAAGAACCATTGGTTTCGTACTTCTATTACCGGCTTTATATTTCGGATTGACCAAGAAGACATCAGCAAGGGTGAATAACCGTTTGGTGATTCTCACTTTCCTTTTGGGTCTTCAAGGTGCTATTGGTTGGTGGATGGTCAAGTCTGGATTGGATGATGAACAACTAAAAGAGAGAAGATCAAAACCAACCGTTTCACAATATAGATTGACCACACATTTGGCCGCTGCTTTTGTTTTATACATGGGTATGATCTGGACCGGCATGGAGATTTTAAGAGAGAATAAATGGGTTAAGGATCCAAAGAAGGCTATGGAGATTTTCCAACAGTTGGACAATCCAGCATTGAAACCATTGAGAAGAACATCTATCGGTTTGGTCATCTTGACGTTCTTCACCGCAATGTCTGGTGGATTGGTTGCAGGGTTGGATGCAGGATTGATCTATAACACATTCCCACATATGGGTGATGATATCATTCCATCCAAGCGTGAGTTGTTTGATGATAACTTTGCAAGAAAAGAGGATAAATCTGATAAATTCTGGAGAAACATGCTGGAGAATCCAACCACCGTGCAATTGAACCATAGAATCTTGGCAACGACGACATTCTTCGCAATTTTGGGTACTCATCTCTATGCTGCCCGCTTGAAACATCTCTTACCAAAAAGTGCCAATAAATCCGTCCACCACTTGATGGGTTTCGTTACATTACAAGTCGCATTGGGTATTTCCACCTTGATTTATCTCGTTCCAATCCCATTAGCATCGGCTCATCAGGCTGGTGCATTGGCATTGTTGACCAGTGCATTGGTTTTTGCTACAAGATTGAGAAAACCAAGAGCACCAATAAGAATCTTGACAACGGGGTTGTATGCTGAACATTTGAACAAGTTGAAAAAAAGTGGAAAGGTCCTTTCGGAGGTTAACAAGTTGGCTAAATAATTAAAAATAACTTGAGTGGGGGTGTTTCATGTACATATACTACATCATATAGAATAACTTGTTTATAATCAATGGATTTATTAATTATGGAAAAGAAAAGTTTGTGTATTGGGTGGAAAAATCAGATGAGGGAGGCGGTGTGCGGGTGTGGCGACCGAGTTCGCGGAGGGAGAGCCCCGGAAAAGCTCAACAACAAGAACGGTGTAGGCGTGGTGGGTGGAGCAGGGGAACAGTGGTAGGGGTTACAGGGCTCACTAATGCTTTTTCTTTCTTTCTTCAAGACGCTGGTGGACCGTGAGGTAAGTGCTATTCGTGCTATGCAACAGGAAGAATGCAATACTAACACACAATAGGTCACCGTGGAGGTATGTTGATATCAATGTCCAATTACTACTCATGTCTTGATGTATACACAGACACCAAGACCAACGGAGACAACTACACACAATGGACCCACCCAATCATCCCAATCAGAGTACTAACAATTCAATAACAGCTCAAAAATGGTATAGAAATCTCCGGAACACTCAAGACAGCTGATCAATATTTCAATTTAAAACTCGATAACATCCAAGTCAAAGATGAAGTCAAATTCCCACATCTCAGTTCAGTGAGAAGTATATTCCTCAGAGGATCCACCGTGAGATATGTGCATATCAAGAAGAATGATGTTGATACGAATCTGTTACAGGATGCTGCTAGAAGGGGTGAGTACAGTTTTTTTTTTTTTTGTTACATGTCGTTCACTCTACATCATATCATATCATATCATATCATATCATATCATATCATATCATATCACATGATATCGCCTAATATTAGAATGCTATATGATGGGATTATATATGATGGGGGAAGTGAATTTGTCGATGCGATATAAAAATGGGACGTTTTACTAACGAATTATGAAACAGAGGCCATGGCCACGGCTGGCAAACAAGTTCTTGGGCGCTGAGTAATATATAATGTTTATTAGTTTTTGGATGGATGTAGATGTTATGTAGTGGTGTATAATTCCATTGCCAACATACCATGCGTCACGTGACTGCCACCACGCACGACCGGTAGCGCGCTTTGGCGTCTTGCCTCTGCTGTAACGGCACTATTAGTGGAATGGCGTCCGCCTTTTGCTAGCGTGCGCTTGTTCTTCCTCGTGGAGACGGCGCGCCCATGACCGCTTTTGCTCAGCAAGGGTGTCCTGGTTCGACTCCCGTGGAGGACCCTGTTTCCGTGAGTAGTCCGGAATCGCAGGTTTGTCCGGTAACGGCCGGTTGCACCGCCAAAGGGGAGATAATCCAGCATGGCACAATCGTCCATGGGAGGGCGACCAGGATGGCACACGGCTGGGTCATGGGAGCGTTGGTAGGGCTTCAGACCATCTTTTTGCTTCTTCAACTCTACCACACATCCTTTTGA
>JAJMBA010000073.1:0-47898 GCA_030565205.1 Williopsis galapagoensis
GACTTGGTGAATGCGATTATAACTACTTTTCTTCTTTATATCTCGATAAAGTGGAGAAAAGAGTCGTTTTTTCTAGGTTATGAGCCCGTGGCTGCCACTCGCTCGTTTCGGGCGCAACAAGCAGCAGACCTTTGCCGCAAGGAACTCATCCCTGTTAGCTCAGTCGGTAGAGCGTTCGGCTTTTACGATCTAACAGTGACCGAAATGTCAGGGGTTCGAGCCCCCTATGGGGAGTTCTGTTTCTTTCTTTTTGCTCTTTTCTGCCCTCAATATGACCATAATCTTTTGCCCTCAACCGCACACTACACCTCAATTGCAAACACATACGCCGCCAACCATGCCCATCAAGCCCTCTGCCGTGTCCAAAACGTCCATGAACAGGATCGTGCTGGACTACCTCATATTCGAAGGCTATGAGTCCAGTGTCCAGCGGTTTGCCAATGAGATAGGCTTGGACCTCGAAGATCCGGAGAACGAACAGATGCTTTTGGGGCTAAGCTCCATGCGAAAGAGAAACACCATCAAGCTCAAGATCCTCAAGGGGGAGATCTCCCAGGCCATTGATGAGCTGAACTTGGCATACCCGGAGTTGTTGGAACAGAACGAGTACTTGTATTTCAAGTTGTTGTTGTTGAACCTGATTGAGATGATTAAGAAGGGAACATCAGAGCCCGCCACGGAGGCAAACACGTTGGACAGGGAAAACTTTGTGCTGTCGATCATCAAATTCGCACAGGATAAGTTGGCGAATAAGGCGTCGAAGAATCCCAAATTCATGGAGGAGTTGGAATTGACAATGACGTTATTACTCTATTCAAATGAGAATAAACATCTCCTACCTTCCAAATTGAATGAATTGTTCGAAGTGAAACAACGTCGTGAAATTGGTGAGTTGGTGAACAAGTCCATATTGATCAAAGAGTTGAACTATCATTCATTGATGAATTATCAAAACTTGCAGAGAAACATCAATAAGAATGATTCCATAGAGGATGAACTAAACAGAAACATCTTGATCGATTCTCAATTGAAGAAAATCATTAAATTCAACATATGGAGTGATAACACTCTTTCATCCACTGGTGTCGTTGAAGAGTCATAAACATCCTCCGGTCATACAATACAGTACAATACAATACATCATACTAGCTACTGAATATATCATTTGGAACTTGCCTGGTGCAACTATCTATCTATGTATATACCTCACATCTATAATTTCAAATCCAAATTGTAGAAAACATCAAGCAACGCACCAGTCTCAACTTTCAATTCACACAATGGTACCTCATCCTCTCGTAGCTGCACACCCCTCCGTGAAACCACCACATCGTCAATTGTGAATCTGTCAACGTTATATGACTTGTATAGTTCACTATCTTTGAAAAGGAAGTATAGTTTCCTTCTAAGAAATCCCAAAGTTGTGCCCTTTTCCGGTTCCTTTTCGTTATATTCTTCCGGTGAGAATTCAATCTTGTACTGTAACACCGACTTCTTAACACCACTCGTGGATTGGATATGACAATCAGCACT
Organism: Williopsis galapagoensis; assembly: GCA_030565205.1. NCBI lineage: Eukaryota > Fungi > Ascomycota > Saccharomycetes > Phaffomycetales > Wickerhamomycetaceae > Williopsis > Williopsis galapagoensis. The sequence goes on from JAJMBA010000073.1 coordinate 1,534, forward strand.
AACATGAGCACAGTGCACTGGGATTGGCTCATCCAGCTCGTGTTTCCATAATGAAAGCGATACACCAACTTGATAGAGGGCCTTGTATGTGATGATGGCCAGGAGGATCAATATCCCCACAGTGGTGATGCGCCGTGATACAGGGTGTGCGAGGTGTTGATCCAGGAGGGTGATGTATCCCGTGGTTTTCTGATGGAGTGTGTCCTCGATGTATCCTAGCATTGGAGTTCGGTCGGGACTTGTTGAGCCCTAGTGTGTGGTGTGTAGTGGCATGGCTCGGTCGTATAGCAGAGACAAACGGAATTCCCCGTGCACACTTCAAACAACCCACGGCATTGAAAATAACACATGTGGTTCCTCGGTACAGGCCACACACCCAATTCCTCTCATGACTTGCATGTACAAATTTGTGCACTTTTCATTTCATGTGGGGTAGTTTGCTACTGGAAAACGGTATATAAACTCAACTGCGGCGCCTTTCTTTTCCCCTCTGTTGCTGCTACCATGGACGCGTCATAATCAAGTTGAGATAAAATGATGAACGAATTGATCCTATTAGCCATTGCTGGTGCTGCTGCCGCACAGAGAGAAGAGATTCTCAATGGAATCGTCTCCGACTTGGCTGAGCATCGTTCCGAATACCTAGGACAGGTTGCCTCGGGTAAAATCCCACCAGCTGAATTGCTCTCTTTGGCTCAGGCTGTTCAGACTTATACCGATGATGGTTACACCTCTTTGTACAGTGAGGTTGACTTAAGTGCTGCTTCTTCATACGTTACCGGTTTGCCATGGTATTCTTCCCGTTTAGCCACTTACTTTGAGGCTGGTGCCGGTGGTGCTGGTGGTGCTGGTGGTTCCGCTTCTGAGACTGGTTCTTCTGGTGGTGCCGGTGGTGCTGGTGGTTCCGCTTCTGAGACTGGTTCTTCTGGTGATGCCGGTAGTTCTGGTAGTTCCGCTTCTGAGACTGGTTCAAGCACTCGTTCAGGCTCTGGCTCTACATCTTCAGGTGCCAGTGGTGCCAGTGGTGCTTCAGGTGCTTCAGGTGCTTCAGGTGCCAGTGGTGCCAGTGGTGCCAGTAGTGCTGCCGGTAGTTCAAGCTCTACTCGTGGTGGTTCAAGCTCAACTGGCGGTTCCTCTTCTACTGCTTCTTCATCCGGTGGTGCCGGTGGTGATTCCTCCACTTCTGCTGAGTCTTCATCCGGTTCAAACGATGGTAATGCCGTTGGTGGATACGTTGTCCCATTGGTCATTGCTTTGATTGCCCCAGCTTTGATCTAAGTTCAGTGTTATGTTGACCATAGACAGTTATCCAAAAAGACCATTTTATCACTACTAAAACATTTCTTTCTATATAATCCTACCACCATTTTCACATTGATCTTGGTATCTTCTCTCTAGTGATAAAGTTATTTTAAATTATACCCCTACTGTAATCTCCATATTCGAAACTCTTCAACTCCTCGAGGAAATTCCATCATTGTAACAATCCACCTCAGTGTCCGCAAAGCCGTCAAGTCAAACAGTGTCTAATTTGCTACCAGTGCGATGTGGGGGTGCTGGCTATTTTTGGGAAAAGTTCTTTTACAACATCATGCATACAGCAACCACGGGGCCGGGGCAATACCATGACTGTACTCATCTGAAATGCGGTAGTTGGGGGCCTCGGTTGATATCTCAATGCATGTGTGATTGGTAATTGATCATTCACTTGCTGGCAGTTTGTATGGATGAAAGGTTTTGACACATTGTGGGCGCTTTTCCCGCACTGGCCGGTTTTTCTGGGCGACGTCGGATGGGGAAATTTACGAGGGGAAGTGTGTGGGCTTGGGGGGGGGGCTGGGATTTCAGTGGTGATGGCTGAGCAATGAGGCTTTGGCGTATAATTCTTTTGATGATCGGGATTACGGTTGTATCTGTTATTGAGTATTGGGTAGAAATCTTGGTTTGATCAGTTTTCTACTCAACAATGGGGTTAAGGTTTTGAAATTAATTTTTCCAGCTTTGAAATTCTTAAATCATTCTGTCAAAATTTCTTAACAATTTAAGAAAATACTGCTCGTTTTCAAATATTTTAAGACCTAAGATAGCTTCCAAGGCCCACATATAATATTACCCTGCAAGAATCACATCATGCCATTATATTAGACTTCAGAGACTGCCAGTATGGGATAATCTCTCCCCGGTTTGCCGAACCGGCCGTCTTCCGCTTCTGAGCGGGGTCTTCTCCTCGGTGTACGGGTTGTTTATGACACCAACACCCAACTTCACCACCGTCAAATCCTTCCAAACTTGTACTCACCAATCAAACACGTTTTCCCGCCATGTGACATTACACATCAATTAAAACAAAGAGTTACCCAAATCTCATTAACTCGGCTAACATTTCTTTTTATAGGTCTGAGATGCAAAACACTGCAAAAAATCAATCTGATTGATGTCCCAATATGGTAACTAATCCATACAAATTTCCATAACAGATCCTGCACTTCATAATTCATACATTGTGTAGCCTCAAAACAGATTCGCCTTTAACAAAAAGTTGAAAACATAAAAACTCCCAACTTCCTTCCCACAGATTTGAAACAGTCCCACCATCCAAGATAAAATAAGCCCAAAAATACCATGAAGTTCACAACCTCACTCCTCTCTCTCGTTGCCCTCACCACCGCACAAACCACCAGCTGGTCACCAGCCCAGCTCTCATCTGCCAGTGAGCGTGCCCTCAAATCTGATGAGAATTTCATCTTGAACGTGATCGGGGACTTGTCCAACAGATACACCACATATATCGATTACATGAACGCCAACAACATGCGTTTCCCACAAGGTATCCAGCAGTATTTCGTCAATTTGAACACTATTGAAGACACTGAGGAGGCTCTATACAGAGCTATTGAGACTCAAAGCTTCCCATTCCATGAGTTTGCCACTTTGATAACTGCTTTCCCTTGGTATGAGACTTTGTTGAACCAAGCTGGGCTAACAACATTCTATCAACCAAGTGATTTCTTGAAGGCCGATGTCGCGACCACTACTGAGGAGAGCTCTAATGCCTCTGACAGTGAAGCATCCAGTATTTCATCCGCATCAGTGGAGTTCTCTTCCTTATCAAGCTTGATTTCCTTGGTCTCCGAGACTTCATCTAAGCCAACTACTTCAGAGTCTGCAACTTCCACTTCAAAGACTTCATTATCAAGCAAGACAAGTTCTACTAGCTCTCTAAGCTCTAGTTCTTTAAGTTCATCAAGTGCAACTGAGAACTCAAGCTCAAATGCAGGTGTGGAGTTATACATCCCAATGACATTGGCTTCAGTTTTGATGGCTTTGTTGATTTAGTCATATAGTTAGCTAGTTTTATAGAAAGAATAGACAATTGATATCACATATTGTTATATCAGTAGTATGGTCACGATACGTTGAGTGGAACCAAAGGTGATGCAGATGATAGTACCAACAATTTTATGTCAAGTCATCCATGATCTTTTCAACACGACCCAACAATGTGAGAAACATTTTATCTGTAAGTTTTGCTCGGATCAATGATTCAATCTGATCATCTTTCAATTCCATCAATTGTTCCAAGCTCTGTTCTCCCCCTTTCGCATTAGGCTTTTGAACTGATATTGGGCCTTGATCTGGGTTGGATCCAAATAGGTTGGGAGGTTGTTGTGCTAGTTGTGGGATAGTGGGCGTGTTGGATATAGAAGTGAGGTTTGGATTAGATTTGATCTGGTTGGTGTTGGATTGACTGAGAAATTGCTGAAATAGCTCACTCATCTCTTTTGAGAAAGTTGGATTTTGATAAGACTGTGATTGATTTTGTTGTGGTGGCTGCTGCTGTTGGTATTGTGTAGGATTGTGATAGTGCGAGTGATTTATTAATTGTGATTGGATAGGGATCATTGAGGGTTGAAATTGTTGATATACTTGACTTGGTTGTATTTGTATTTGTGATTGTTGTGGGATCGGAATTGGGAATTGATAGGCAATTTGTTGTTGTGTTTGTTCAGGTGGTAGTGGTTGATTTGATCTGAAGTCATTCCGTCTCATTTGACTATCTTGGAACAGGGAAAGTATATCATCTTGATAAGCTGGATTAACCTGAGCATGATTGTGAGTCCATGTTCCAGTCCCATTCATACGATGATTTGATCTGTTCTGTGTATTCCCAATCATCTGGCTATCCAATTGACTTTGAACCTCACCTTGATCTAAATCTGTCACATTCAACCCTTTCAACTTGATAAAATCCAAGCATCTATCATACTCGGGTTCATTGATAAACGCCACTTGGAAACGACTCATAGCGCCAGCGAATTTCGAATATCTAATGCCAAACCCTGGACTCTTTGCAGTGATCTTAAAATTGGAGGTATTTGGGACATTGATATCCTCCTGATTGCCGTTAGTATAGATCATTCAACCAACTGTAAACATATGATGTTGTGGATGCAGGTATAAGTCATACTAAAGCAGTGGTCTTCCAGATGATCTTGATGGAGTTGGCAAGGACAACAAGGGAGATGTCAGAACGTGCAGGGAAGTGTTCCCACGAGCCATCGGCCTTGACGAAAGAGTACTTGCGTAGATGGAATGACTTGGCGTCCATGTGGTTGTGTATACCGCTGTGTTGTGTTGTATGTAGTGGTTATGTAAATAAAACAATTGGCATAAAACAAATTAAATCGAACAATAAACAACTGGCGATGACGTCACTGCAGCGTTACCCTGTCCTTGTGAGCCCAGGTGGTGTGCGGGTGTGTTGCGCTGTCCACGATCGCCTTGAGACCTTCCAGCTTAGACGCTCTCCTGTTCACCAGCACAGGCTTATTCGTACACAACCACAACTAATACAAAATGGTACGTACACAGTCACCATACCACTCAATCACGCTCAATTACTAACATTCCACTCACACAGTCCAGATCAGGGTACGTCCAACCACACACACAGCACACACCACACATATACTAACAATAACAACAGTGTTGTTGCATCCGACGAAGCGCTCAAGGCTTTCAACGATTTGAAGCTCGGTAAGAAGTACAAGTTCATCCTCTATGAGTTGAACCCTTCCAAGACTGAGATTGTTGTCAAGGAGGCCTCCACTGAGACCGACTACGACGAGTTCCTCGGTAAGTTATCCGAAGATGAGGCCCTTTACGCCGTTTACGACTTTGAGTACGAGATTGAAGGTGGTGCTGGTAAGAGATCCAAGATTGTCTTCTTCGCATGGACCCCAGACACGGCCCCAATCAAGAGTAAGATGGTTTACGCCTCTTCTAAGGATGCTTTGAGAAGATCCTTGAACGGTGTTTCTGCTGATATCCAAGGTACTGATTTCTCTGAGGTCAGTTACGAGACTATTTTGGAGAAAGTTTCAAGAGGTGCTGGTAACCATTAGATTATTTGTATTTGTTGATTACTTTTCATGATTAAGCCCTTTTATTGATTGATTGATTTGTACTTTACTGGTTGTGATTGGCGGTAAGTCGTAATTGACTACACAAGGACAGAGTTGGTTAATGTTTGAGTGATACAACCTACACTATGCCCTTGCTCCACTTTGGTAAGACACTCATAGATGAAAACCATCCCTGTCTTGCCTGTAAACAATCAGCCCGCTTCCAAATTTAGCCGCCGATAAAAACCAAAAAAGGTCAAACGCCACCCAGTTCATCAACATCCTCTATTGACCGTTCTTTTAGTATTGTTGGTTATAACACCATTTACGGGATAGTGAATACTAATTTGATTTGTTTATTTTTTGACCATATACATCTCATGAAACAATCACGTTCTCTCAATTGCTCAAAATGATACCCCCTTTCTGATCCTGTTATCGAGCCACCTCGTTTATTCAATTATCACAGGTGTTCGGTTTTAACTTTCGATGGGATGGGATGGAGATCATGAATCATATATGAGAGAATCTGGATCGACCGATGAATCATGATTGCTCTCTCTATATATTGATCCAGAAATTGAGTGAGGTGTGATTCTATCCGGTTTGTCTTTATCTAATTCAATTCGAAGAGCTTCCTGATCAACTTCGGGGAGTTTTTTCAACCTGTCACCTGTAGAGCTAATGGCTGACCGATAAAGTGCTTAATGAAGTGATTCTCTCCCATACAAAATTGGTTCTATCGTATTGCAATTTGATTTGAAGTTCATATTCTTTTGAATCATTTTAAAGAAGCATTCGAATGATAAGCATCACTGAAGTTTCAAGTCTGAGTCTATTTACACTCCAGTGTCCACTGCAGCTTACCGTAAGGACCAAGAAGTTCGAATGGATACCAACTTGAAGACTTTATCGTATCCCCATAACCCACAGTCAATGACTTCATACTTCATATCCTCACATACACACAAAAAAAACCATAAAAACTGAAAGTTGTCAAATTGCCTATTTGGAACTATGCATTTAAAAGGGGCGACTTGGTCATTCTTCATTTCCACTTTTGATTCTATGCTAAGGAAATTGACTACTGCATGTTGCTTGAACTCAAGCCTTTTAGCCAATATTGATTGAACAGCCACTATATGTTTCCCTATTTCCATGTGACCAATCTCGGATGGTACGTAGAGAGCCACATTCGTTGGCAGTGATAACAATGATAGTGTAATCACGAGTTGTCGGCAACAAGTGTGGTGACAGTGTCCAGTCGATCTGACATCACCAAAATGGTCAACAAAGCCGCCGCGGGTTCCAAAAGATCAACACTTCCAACGGACACATCCACCACAAACACTGCTACACAAGAGCCTCTGTACGCACACAATTACACCTCATATAGGTAGATACACGCAATGTGGCCATACTCTACACCTGACACAATAATCTTCCCGAACAATGATCACAAAATCGTCCAAATAGACCCACCACACACCTCCACATCCCCCATAGCGGTGCTCACCACCCATTCCCTCCACTTGTTAGATCAATCACACAACACAGTGCTTTCCTCGCACGCACGATCGGACAAGTCAATTGAGCAGCATGGTAGGAACGTGGCTGTGAAGCGGAATGAACAGGACAACTTACTCGTCGTCCAGACGGATCTCGATTTCTTGATGGTTTATGCTATCATCACTGATTTGGATGAGGAGGTGTTGTCGATATATAACTCCAATGGTGGACTGTTACAGAGTGGATTGGTCATGCATAAACAACTATCCTTCTTTGAGACATCACAAGTGGAGAAATTGATAAAGAGAAAGTCCCTGAGATTTAAGCTGTTTTTGAAAGTAAAGAATGGGATTAATGATTTCCTTCCTACGAGTGGTGGAGAGTTGTTACTGGCCACTGGTGTCAATTTGCAAGTTTTGAACCTTAGTGATGATCAAGGAAAGCATGTTGTGAATATGGATGGTATTGTTGAGAAAGTGTTCAAGTTCAAGACGACATTCATCGCATTGATGAAAGATCGAAGTGTCCGAACTCTGTCATGGGGTTCTGATGGGAAACTGAAATACGATACAGAGGACAATAATCAATCAACATCCACTGGATCTCAGTTAACAGATATTTCAAAATTAGAAGGAGTGAACCAACTTGTCGTTAATGAGAACTTCAATCTGATCGTCTTTGTGAATGCGGATGAGTTGATCTATTACAATCCTCGATTGGGTGAGATCAGAAAGACGTTGAAGCTTGAACATATGGTCAAGTCAATCAAGTCGACTGCGTCAGGTGAGAACATGATCATCCTATATGAGAACGAGACATGGTGTATCCTCTCGACATTCGGTGCCATGTTGTTCAAGAGTGAAGGACACGATTATCAATCAGACTGGCTCGACAAGATCATCAATATCTCGATACTAGCCGATTCATCCCGGCTCCTTCTCACTGATGGTTCACAACTATTCATCCTCAAACTGATCCGAAACATGGCATTCCACACCCAGATCAATCACGACCTCCATAAGCAAGTCCTCATCACCGACTCCACAATCCACATTCACACTGGTTATGAAATGCCGATCTCCTCTACTAATCCTATTGATTGGAACATCATTAAGATCCCATTCGAGCAATATTACCAAATCCCCAACATTAAGCATTGTTCCGTCTCACGTAACGGGAAATGGCTCGCGTTGGCAAATGATTCCGCATTGTTGATATTTTCATTCGTTGAGAGGGAATGGAGCTTCTATATCAATGATTATAACCACGATCTCTCGATCCGCCATGTAACGTGGTGTGAGAGGCTGGACCTTCTCATTGTGACGAATGTCGTGCAGACGCATAGTGAGTTGGTGATTTTCGATTCGAGAAAGTTCAACACTGCCGGCAACTTTGATTCCGATTCGGTTGTTTTCAAGTATGATCTTGTCGGTGATGTGATTGAGGTGTTGAATGTCTTAGGAGATGACATATGTTTGTATACTGCTGACTCCAAGTATTACCATTTCCGCATCAGTGTGAAGGAGAAGAGATTACAGATTGATCTGTTGAAAGTTATGAATATGGGGAAAGTCATTCAGAATCATGAAACTCTCAAGACTGTGATTAAATTGCACCCTGGCACTGATGATGAAAGCTTGTTGGTTCTTCAAGAGGGTGAACTTGTCCTCTTGACACATGGATTGACTGGTGGGTTTCGTGGGGATTTATTGTTTGATAATGTGGAATATGTGTATCAAATCAATGAGGATGAGTATTACCTGTTCAACGGGACGGAGTTGTTATTGATTAGAAGCTTAATGAAATTGATCAATTCGAAAGATCCTAGCTCGTGTGTGTTGAGGTTGAAGATTGATGATGGTTATCCGATCTTGTTATCCACTGAACGTGGTTCATTCGTCACGGTGGAGAATTCATTGAGTGAGAGAAAAGCGATGGAGTTGAATACACTCACGACGAAGAATTCAATATTCTTGCATGATTTGATACGGTTGGAGATCAATACCGGTGTGGAATTGGAGGGGATCTATGATGCTTATAAGACCCATAAGAATTTCGCATATGCTTTGGAATTACTGCTTTATCAAACCATCACGGATGAGAAGGACTTTACACAATTGTTGAAACTGATCCAATTGAACCCTGTGATGGAATTGAACATCGTTTCGAAATGTTTAAGAAAGATCGAAGTCAAGTTCTGGGATAAGTTACTAGGAGAATTGAGCACCACGCCGGATGGATTGATTGCCAAGGCGATCGAATTGAAAGAATGGAAAACGTTGGGGATCTTGGTGATTATTAATTTGAATTATCACTCCAAAAAGGAATCGAAAGTTGATAATGATCAATTGATTGAGATTTTAAAATTGTTATATCAGAATTCAAATGATGATGAAGAGTTATTGGATACCAGTTTTGAATTGTTGAGGTTTTTCAAATTATTAGATCCTTCAGGTTCGTTGTTGATCAAGTGTAAGGAAGTTTTACAACGGTTGTAAGTTATGAGATGAATCAGGAGAAAGGGGTGTCTACGTATATAAGATCATTTTAGAAAAGTCTCTCTATTTTTTTGGCATTTATTCATATATCATTCAATGATGAGTGATTTATTCCTCGAGCTTTCTCTTGTTGGACTTGTCATCTTTGATGGCCAAAGCAGCTTGAACAGCTGGTAAATCGTTAATGGTCTTGACCCACTTAGCAACCTCTGGGAATTGAGTAGCATCAACGGTGGTGTTTGGCAAACTGTTACCGTGTGGGAAAGCCATGATATCAGCCAAGGACAAGTGGTCACCGACGAGGAAACCAGACTTGGAAGCCTTCAATTGGTTCTCGAGGATGGTATAAGCCTTGATGACACCGTTTGTGAATCTGGTGAGGTTCTTCTTGTTGTCTGGCTCGTTACCGTTGGTGTAGTTCAAGCCGGCTTGTTGTGGGTTCAATCCGGAAGCGTGGAAGAAGAGTATCTCCAATTGTTGAAAGTATTCAGGGGTACCTGGGGCGTAGGAGAACTTACGCTCAGTGTCGTACTTGTCAGCCAAGTAGAGCAAGATGGCACCGGACTCGGTGAGGACGAATGACTTTCCCTCGGCATCAACGTCTTCAATGACTGGGATCTGACCCTTTGGGTTGATCTTCAAGAACCACTCCTCCTTGGTCTCCTTGAGGAACTCTGTGAGTCTGAAGATGTAATCGTTTCCGAGTAACTCCAAAAGGATGGTCACTTTCAAACCGTTGGTGGTGGTGAAACCGAAGTATTTGAGCACTGGGGCCTTGAGCTCACCGTACTTTGGATCACCGTCGTTGAATGGGACTTGAGCAGACATTGTAAAGATTGAATTAGGTGGAATTGAATTTAGGATTGGATTGATCTGGATTGAAGTCACTTGCTGACGATGAGGTGGAAGAAAATCTCGAGCCTAGCGGTGGCATCGTGGGATTGTGTGATGGATCGCTGCTGTGGCCCAGCTGGGCTTCTTTAGCGCTCGGCCCAGAAAACTGTGGCGGTGCGCAATCTGCTCAGTTGCCTAATCGAGCCAGACCTACTAATGTTATCAAATATCAATGGGACTCTACAAGTAGGAAATATCAGCAGAATGGAGTCATTGCCTGAAAACGTGCACCGCACTAGAGTGAAAAATGCACCAAGGAATCGGATCAACCGACCTTACCAAGACCAATACTTCAAGCTTTGATACTCAAAGCCTTTTGAACCTCTGGCAATGCATGAATTCTCTTGACCCACTTTTGAACCTCTGGAAATTGACTTGGGTCAACACCAGTGCCACTGAGAACGTTAGCGTGTGGGAAAGCAATGATATCAGCCAATGAGATGTGATCACCAACAAGGAATCCAGACTTGGAAGCTTTCAACTGATTCTCCAAGATTGTGTAAGATTGGATCAACCCGGTTGTGTACTTTTCGATATTTTTCGTGTTCTCAGGTTCATTACCCTTGGTGTACCCCAGGCTAGCCTGTTGTGGATTCAAACCTGAAGCATGGAAGAACAAGATCTCCAACTCTCTATAGAACTCACTGGTACCAGGAGCGTAAGACAACTTCCGTTCAGTATCATACTTATCAGCCAGGTACAGCAAGTTTGCACCTGACTCGCTCAGCACAAATGCTTTTCCAGTAGCATCGACATCCTCAATGACAGGAATCTGGCCCTTTGGGTTGATTTTTAAAAACCAGTCCTCCTTGGTTTCGTGGAGATACTCGGTGTATCTAAAGATGTAGTCAATACCCAATAACTCCAAAAGGATGGTAATTTTCAAGCCATTGGCACTTGGGAAACCAAAATATTTGACGAATGGGGCATTGATGGAGCCGTGTTTTGGATCACCATCGTTGAAAGTAACTTGAGAGGCCATTGATTGATAATTGTTTGAATTGGTCGAAATTGATTGTATCGAATCGATAAGGAATAAAAATCATATTGAAAGTTGGATAATTGTGACTCCAGAAAGACTGTTAGTCTCCCTTATATAGACTTTCTGGGTGTGAACTATAATATAACTCCCTGAGACCCCTTTGGGTGCATGCTCAACACTGATAGTTGTTCCCACCCCTTCCCAGTAGCACTAGCGCCCAGTGTGGCGGAACAATCTCATACAAAATTTGGTGTAATATCAAGAATTGTGGGGTCTGAACTCTGACATTATTCATCACATTTAACATCTAGCTCAAGATATCACATCATCGCCATACTGTATTCATGATCCCCACTGTGGTGTCTGTTGTTCCACGGGATCTTAGATCTGGGGATCCATGATTGCCTAACCGCGGAAGGGTATTGGTGATCGGACCTCTGGTTGAGAGATCCGATTGGATATCAGGATTCAGGGTTATACTCAAATATGCCCTAGATAGTTCATTAAGGATAAGATGTATACATTGGCCATTGTGTATGTTATGAGGAACAATACGGGTGGAATTGCTAATATGGGTCAGATTTTTTGCGATACTTGGAGTTGGCTCGGATTAAGGGATGCTGAATTCAAATCATCCTGAATGATGAATAGCTCTGGCGTAGTTTTCAAACCGTTCAAATGATATTTGTCCCTTGATATTATGTAGATTCTTCATGTTCATGATTGATATTTCCAAATCCAAATGAAAATTATAATCGGAAAAGTCTTAAAAGAGAAAACGAGGAATTATTTTATTTTTCTTGACTTGCCAAAAACACGAAACATAATATTGCAAAATTTGCAAGTTTTTTGTCCTTCATGAGAGACCTATATATTTCCAATAGGATAGTAACAAGTGTATTTGTATTAAAATAATGAATGAGTTGTATAAATCTATTAGAAAATGAAAAACAAAAAAAAAAATTAAACGCCCATAAAAAATACCTTCCCAATCAGATTAGTGATTCAACTTGATCCACTTCTTCACAGTCAATCCATCTTCAAGCACTACAGTCTCTGTCTTCAAATCGTACTTACCAACCCATGGTGCTAACTTGAAAGACACAGCCCAATAGAGTGCAAATGATACCAAGAATCCCACTGAGACGAGATGATACGCCGGTAAACCTGGGATGTATGTCGAAGCATCTGATTCTGCAACAAAAGGAGCAATGAAGACATATACCGCAATGACGATGATCAAAATCGTACCGGTGAGTGAAGCACGAATTGGGGCGTATGAGTCTGGATAACGACGACGAACGATGATGAGGCCAATTGCGGTCAATGCGAGAAATAATTGGTTTGGAAGACCTTCTAATGACACGATGTAGTTGAAGGAGTTACCTTGTGGTGGGAGAATGAAAAGCCAGAAACAAGTGAGAATGCAACCGAGGAGTAATCCATAGATTGGTGTTCCTGCAGATTTCAAATTTGATGCCAATGTCTGTGAGAATGGGATGTATCCTTCTCTAAAGATCTCCTGGTTCATTCTGGAGATTCCATACAATGAGACAAACACATTAGAAGCGGCACTCAACGCAATGGAAACGGTGACGAATTGACGACCAATACGGTAACCCAATACATTTTCAAAGAATAGCGACCCGATCAATGGACCGGCATTCATCATCTCCTCACGTGGGATCACTTTCAAGTATGCGATAATCATCAATGTGAAGTTGACAAATGCGACACCTAAAGACACTGGACCTGCGATTTTCAATGTGCGAACTGGGTCTTTGATCTCAGAAGCAACGGTATGGACGGAGTTCCAGCCTCCAAACGTGAAGAACCCCTGGAGTAAGGCTGATGAAACGGTGGAGATTGAGACAATGGTGGAGTTTTGAAATTGGAAAAACTTGTCAAGTTCGAGATGGTTCTCAAGACCGGTGAGTTGCTGTGGGAAGAAAATCACATAAAGAGAAGTGAGTGTCATGATGGCAATTAACAACAATTTCAACCCACCGAGAAAGTTCTGCACCAAAACACCATGTTTGACGGATAATCCTTGGATGGAAGTACTGACAACCATCAACAGGACACCACACATGTTTGACAATTTTGTGCTTTCGATGTATTCTGAAGTGTACCCCATTGAAAACAAAGCATACTTGCCAAACACGATCGAGTTGGTCAGACACATACCAAAAATGAGTGATTGTAATGAAAACACCACACTGACTAATCTATAAGGCTTTTCATATATGAACTCAAGAAACACCTTTGTTCCGCCCGATCTGGGTATGATTGATCCCAGCTCCAAATAGATGTACAGCCCACTGAAAGCACAGAGGGCTGCAATGAGCCATAGCGAGAACAAGAGTGCCAAATTACCACCACAGGCCAACAGTATAGCGGACGGAGTGGTCCATATTCCTGAGCCGAAGATCCGTGAAACAAAGAGGATGATGGTGGAGAAAAGACCGAGGTGGCGGCCTTGTGGGAGCTCTTCGAGGTCTAGTTGGAGAATAGTAGTTCCACGTGGATCCTTGGGGCGGAGGAGTTCGAGCTCTGAGGCATCGGAATTGGACCGTGAGACGGTGATGTATTGGATTGATTCCTTCTTTTGGATCATCTGTGATTTGTATGTTGTATGTGTATGGATCTATATCTATCTGTATCCCTCTATTTCTATGATTTGGGAATGTGTGTGGTTTTGATGATAGATATGAGATATGAAAAGCACCCCCCTTTAAAGTTTGGAGACTTGAATGTGAAATGTAAGATAAGCTCGTCGGTGTTATCTCCTGATCAGAAAACCTGGTCCGTGAGTGATGATGGATGACAGATCATTCTCACAGGTGAGTTGTGGTGAGAATTGTAAATGTTTGGATTGTTCTAAGGATTGTTATAAGCAGTGTAATATCCCCCTCGCTGTGGAGCATGACAAATATCATGACAAACCACTCCATCATGGGCTTCTGTGATGCCATCTGTGGGAATTCCATCCCTGTTAATGGTCAAGAGCGAGCCACAGTTTGGGACACCGCCCGGCCGAATCGGGAAGCATATCCGTCTCACCTCAGATTGCTGTGGGAGGTGATTGTGAAGTACTTGGATATGCCACATACCTGTCAAACTTGAGTGGTGTGCTCTGGTTCAGACATTGGAATGTTTCTTAGGTCTAACTTCTAAGGTTGACTGTTCATCATTCTGAAATCTGCAAGAAATCAATTGGAAGAAACAAATCACCACCTATAAGTTTTAGCAGGCGGAAAGCGATAGACGGTACCATGGCATAAAAACAAGGAGCCGACCGATTAAAGGATGCTTGAAGAGGAGTACTGTCCCTGGCTTACTAGTTTGTTGAAGCTCCTTGGTTCTGCTCGCTCTTGTATCCAAACTTCGATATGATCTTCACATCTCGGATATATTCGCTGTTAAGATGAATTATCGGAGATAAAGCCCCTTGAAATCCAAGATCGTTGAAAATTAATAAGCTCTGGGAAATGCTTTAATCACCAAAGTCAGTCTTAGTCATGCTGTTAACGAGAATAACAAACTTGTTTCTAGTCACTCTCGCTCAGGGGTGTTAGATGAATTGCAAACTCATTCCCGGTAATATCACGATGACCCTCTACCACGGGGGAACAGTTCAGATAGGGTGATGGTAACACGGTTGGTAGATTTCTTCAAATTCTACCTTCCACTGATCTCAGCTTTGGAAATTTACAATGACAAGGTGTTGGTGAAGTCACTGACAAATCATATTTTGGGTTGTTTGCTGTTATGGACATTTAAGAGAGCGGGCTCGAACAGCTTGGACAAGTTAACGTTTATTTGGTCTTACCCATGCTGGAGAATAATGTGTTACTGATGAGTAGGGGTCCAGGGGAAGAAAATTTTGTCCCTTCCGTATCACTGAAGCATCTAAGAACTGCCATTGGGACCATTTTTACACACGCTTACGGGATGACGGGACGAATTCTTCCTGGGTAATTCTTCTACTGACAATGAACTTGGGACTCCTAATTGATGATATGCTGACTTTGTCTATGAAGTTGTAAGCAAAAATATATAGTTGTCTATTTTGTGTACACTCAAACAACATTGTTCTCATCTGATGCACTGTTCCAATCTGTATCTTGTATATGAAATACCAGGGCATCCCTTCACAAGGACACTGCACTTTTCGTGTTAGACGGACTTAGTCGGAGTTAAAGCCCCGTGTGTCTAAGTTATAAACAAAACATTTTTGAATTTTGTTTCCTTTCCTTCCTCATGGCCGCCTTCCGACCTACATCAGAAAGACATCAATTATCATCAAAATATGTTGTTTAATCATCTATTTATGGCGTTCATATTGTCCACCATCAGTGCCTACACCATTCATTGTGAAGCAGTGATCAAAGACACGTCGATCACCGTTATGCCAGCCAAGCCGGAGAGGGTGACTATCGTTAAGCTTGTTGAGTTGGCAAAGCTCGACATTCCAACAATTTCAATTGCCGATTTCAGTAAGGATGTTATTGATCTCAAAGTTCATAAACAAAAGTTTATCTCTCGTTCCAGCATGGATTCACTGTTTGATGGTAAGGTCCAAAGTGTCAAGGAGATTATCGTGCCAGAGACATCACACTGGTGTTTGATGACAACAGGTGTTTATGAGCATGCTACTACTTCTCCAAAACTTAGAAACCCAAGGCCACCACATGCACACAGTGTCAAGCGCTATCACAATAATAAGGTGTACATGGTTCAGAATATTGAAAAGTTCACCACTTTGGTGTTGTGTCAGAACACTTATCTTTGTTTCTTATTGAATGTGATTTTCCAGGTCAAGTTATGTTTCAAAAACTATCGTCAAGCTCCAACATCCATCAAAGTATATGCACGCTTGGCAGCTTTGTCACTTTGGTTGATACAGGTGTTCAAATATTCAGAGAATGGATTCAAGATGTATGAGGGTTCAATGGAAGAACAGGTTCTTCACAAAATTGTTAACGGCGTTGGTGTCTTCTCATACATGATGATCTATTTGATGTATGGAAAGCTAAAAGCTGGATATAGTCTTTTCAAATTCGCTTGTTTCCTTGGACTTAGCTATTTGAGATTTGACACAGATTGGGCTATCTTAGATGCTATCATTTGGCAGATGATAAGAGTCAACAAAGATTTGCAAGTCAGAAGAATCACCTGGCTCAGAACCCAAAAGGGTTATTTGAACTTTCCAAAGAAAGTTTCAGCCATGATCTTCAAGATAATCATTTGGACTGCACTATTTCAATCTATCACAGGGCTCGCAACATACATCTACACATACTTCCCAAGTTTGTTTACTTCCAAGGCCTACAATATGTTCCTTGCCAGTGTCTTACAGAATAGAGCCAACGTTTTGGTGTTTGGTCCTGCCCCATTGAGACTTGCTGAAATGCCACACGGTCGTGATTTGGTGAGTTATCTCAAAACTTTGACTCTCTTGCGCCCTCATGATATGATTAATACTGGTATCATTTCATATATGGTGTGGGAATTGTTCTGAAATTTCTGAAACCTTTCCTAAAATATAATTAGGATTTTTCAAAAACAAAAAAAAATATTTATTATTCTGCTGACTTCTTTTTTCACATCATCATCTTTGCATACTAGATCATTCAGCCAACTACTTTGCTCATTCTAATAAATCCTTGAAAAAACTAACTGTAGCTCACAAATATAGTCTGTTGTCTTCTACCTCATTTCCAGGCAGATTGACTCCCTATATATCTGGTGTTTCAATGTAGCTCGGGTATCTCGTGGGCGTACCGTTCTGGCTACTCTCAATCAACGAGTATACTTGGTTAACATTATAAACAAAATACTTGTCCCTAACTTCCCCTTTGGAATTAGGTACTTCTTACATATCAAATTATCATTTATCTGCTCTCCTTAAACATTTAAATAGTGAAATGATTACAACAGTAGAGGAGGGCACTTTTCTTTGATATCTGAATGCCTTCCTCATTGGCAGTTTTCTTCAAGATGTTTTTAGGTGTTATTTCGGGGAAATCATTTGAACTCAATTGGTGTGTGGTTCATATTTTCATGATCTCCTATTTATTCTGATCACTATTGCGAGCTGTTGTGAGATATAAATATTGAGTTTGTGAATACTTAGTATTCAATTTTGAACTTCAAACAATTTCTAAAAAATAAGATAATCTTTTATTTTTTTCAAAGTGAAATTATTAAATTCTTTTAATTTAATATTTTTTTCATTTTATCAAGATTTTGCTAATTTCATATTTATTGAAGTTTTCAATCATGTTATACAAGATCACCATTTGAATAGGCTTTGTGATAAAATAAGAGATTGCGTTCTCTTCAAAGCAAACATCTACAAAAGGGATTCTGTCATAGGGAAAGTTACGTAATCGTAGTTTGTAAACCAATTAACGTGAGCAATTGGTCAACAACGTGGAGGCCGAGGAAACCTGTAGCACCGGTAACAAGAACTGTGGACATATTTGACTGAATTGTATTGATTCGAAAATCTGGAGTTCAAATATAATAAGTTTTAGAGATCATTTAGAGATCAGCAAGAATTACAGTTGGAGGACCCCTAGTTTTTATACGAATTGATGCTCCTGACAGGCAACTGTTGGCAAGGGTGAAATATGTGGTTTCCCTTTCCCTCCAAATGACGAATCAGTATGGGCTAAGTGCCAATTTTCTGGAGTTTGCTGCTCGGAGAAACTGAGCAAGACAAGGCTCAAGGATAGACGCACTACGGAAAAAAGGGCCATGTACGAACGGGTATTTCCACCGATCAATTCGTGCCTTAGCGTTTCAAATTCCACTCCTACTGCGGCAGGATACTTGTCTTGGTCTATGACATTTGTAAGTACGCCATTTGTAAGTATGTATGCTATCTTGTAAATCGAAAGTTACATCCTCCACATTATAATCCAAATAGGGGTCGAAGCAAGAAATTCTTCATCCCGACTTCGCCTGTCGGACCTTGGGTTGTTGTTGCTACGACAACTACAGGCCTACTGTAACATGTTTATGACATCTTATATTATAGCTGTATTACTAACGTCCCGATCTATAGTCTCGTAACCATATGTAGATTCTCCTTCTTGGTCAAATCGGGGAACACCTTGAACAAGACCAATCTCACCCCATTGGCATTATACTTTTCATCGGAATACACCACATCCTGGAACTTTCCGTGCTCATCCACCAGTCTCAACTCCTTCAAGTCTAACTTCTTGGTGAGTTCCTCTAGGAAATTGAAATGTTGTAGCGTCAGGGCATTCTTTGTGAGCTCCACACCTGTGTTGAAGGGTCCAATCCGTGGACGCACTTTATGAAGGATGGACACGATTGGGTATAGGTATTGTTGATCCTGGAGGTTGGCGAAATCCTCAATCTCATACTTGATGTGTGTGGTCCAATCATTCTCAATAACCGGCGGTGCTTGATACACACCCCGTCTTCTATGGAGTTCAAACCTTTTCAAGTAGTATCTTGAAATCTCTGGAAAGTCATGAGAAATTTGATCTTTGAACAGTCTGAAGACGAGATTACTCAAGAATCTCCATAGCCAAACTTTTCTCTCAAACGGTACACCATATACCAATTCCTGCGATTCCAAAATTATACAGTATTGATTCAATGCCAAAGCAAAGTCCTCAAACTGGTATGTGCCATTTGAGGTTTTGGAAGACAATTGAAAGAAATGGTACAACAATTGTTCATCCCACGCTTCACCACCATGATCAAACAATGGTCTCATCGTGGGTTCCCATTTGAATTTAGGATCCAGCAGTTCCTTCTTCCATATGTAATCGATACTCATAGTCAACAACTTGACCACCATCTCACTCTTCTTCAACGATGAGTCCGAAAGGGTATCACTTTCCAACATTCTCGATCTGAGGATGTCACCAGTGAGATCCAACCGATGGAACCTTTTTGAAGCTTGTGAGAATGATAGCATCATGATGAGATTCTCCATCGTGTAGGATGACAATGGTCGACTCACATCCGGGTCTTCTCGTCTTGGAGAGGGTGAGGTGGAAACGAGGTTGATGCGTTCAAACTTCGACGAGTCCAAGACGAATCCTGCTTTCGAAAAGTTGGTGAGAGATTCTCCAGTAGACAAATCAATATTCTTATCAACGTGGAATGGACACGAAACGATCAATGGGTTGGCAATCTGTAGTTTTCTTGTAACCATCTCACTCAACTCGATCAATCCACGTCTATTACCTTCGTAGAACATCTTCCTTGGATGACTAGTCTTCTCATGTGGGGTCTTGAAATATTTTCGATGTTCAAAGACATGTGAAGGTATCAGGACCTCTATTTCATTACTCTCAGTGGATGGGACCGTGATGATGGGGAGATGTCTATTTGGGTATAATGGATGCATCATTCTTTTGTCCTCTAATCTTTTGAAATGTGGATAGTTCTCCGGTAATGCAATGGCTTCCAGATTGATCAGCGCTGCGAATGATGGAGTGATGATTTTGTAGTTTTTCCCTTCGATTTCCCAGGTGAATGAATGTCTGGGTAGTGTTTTGGATTCTCTATATTGATCTTCGTTCAACTGAACAAGTACAATTTGTTCCTTCTTGACTCGGAGTTGAATCTTCTTAGAATACCTCTCAGCCTCTTCAAAACTCGCAATCTTTGCCAACATAGCACTTGCCTGCCATGGTGTATTTGCCGAGACAGTATGAGATAATGAATTGTTCAGTAATCGTTTCAATTGGTTGGGTATCGTCTTCCCATTCAGCGATCTATTATCACTCATGAGCTTGAATTTCGTCTTCTGATGCTTCATATCAATGGCTATCAACTGCTTAACCTCGGCCAAGTTCCAATCCATCGGATCTTTTTCGATGAATACCACCTGTGGATACTGTACCATTTTGTCCTCCATGTTGAACCGACCCGCTGCCTTCTTGATCTGGTCGTAGATGTTCACACTATCGGGCCACATGTTTTGAAATGTTTGCCTGGCCTGCACCAGCGCCTGTTTGGTCACCATGGGGTGGCTGTTTCCTTTGATAATGGTGCTTCTACCCCATCGCATCGACAGACACAAAGTGATGATTTTCCGAAAGTTTTGATTTTCGAATTAGGTCTCAGAGATTTATGGCACAACCGACAAATAACTTCGGTTCCGCCTTCAGAACAAGGCATATCAGTGGCAGAGAGACCATGTTTCAGAGAGTGATACCCAGGCTGAGTCCCATAAGGTGGCAGGTACGAAGAACCCTTGCCACATTACCCAAACTGCGGATGCCTGAGGACTACACGCAACCGACTCCACATAAGGACGATTTGATTATCGTTGCAATGTCCTCTGGTGTTGATTCATCTGTGGCGGCTGCGATGTATTCGAAACAATATCGCAATGTCGAAGGTATTTTCATGTCAAATTGGAATCAGCTGGACTCGAATAGATGCCTCGAAGAGGATTGGAAAGATGTACAGAAGGTGGCGGAAGTTTTGGGGATTCCGTTACATCAGGTTTCATTTGAAAAAGATTATTGGCTTGATGTTTTCGAGCCCATGATTGAAAGTTATAAGAAGGGACTAACACCGAACCCTGATATTAACTGTAATAGATATGTGAAGTTTGGGAAATTGATCGACTACGTCTCCACGAAATACTCGGGTCAGAATTGGTGGTTGGTTACTGGTCATTATTCAAGAATTTTGAAACATTACGAAGGAGATATCCAGTTGTTGAGATCATATTACAAGGAGAAAGATCAAAGCTATTACTTGTCACAAATCAATCGTAATAAACTCTCCAAGATCCTGTTGCCAATAGGTCACTACACCAAACCAGAAATCAGAGAGATGGCCAAAGAATACAATCTACCCATTGCTGACAAACCGGACTCCACAGGATTATGTTTTGTGAATCCCAACCATGTCAAGTTCCATGAATTTTTAAAAGGCTTCATCAACGAAACGCCAGGTAATATCGTCACTGAGGATGGTAAAATATGGGGAAAGCATGATGGATTATGGAGTTACACCATCGGACAAAAATGCGGGATTTCAATGCCTCAAGGTGATCCAAAGTATAAAGGTGTTTGGTTTGTGAGTGATAAGAATTTTGAGACAAATGATATTATTATTGTGAAAGGTGGTGATAATAAGAAATTATTCAAGAAGTTTGTCTATTTGAAGGAATTCATCACTCTTTGTGATAAGCCATTGAATGAATATCCTATTGAGGAGCTGAGCGTACAGTATCGGTCATTACAGGCTCCGATTGGACTGGCTAGTATCAAGAATATCGAAGGAAAGTTTGTCTTTGAACTCGATGCTAAGAAGAGAGCAATCGCAGTGGGGCAATACTTAGCAGTGTATCATGGTGATCATTGTCTTGGTTCAGGAGTCATTGATTTTGTTGAATGAAACGGTTCGAAACAGCTGATGTTAATGGAAATGAATATAGAAACTTGTAAATATTGAAAAAACAAACGTTCATTGATCGTATATAAAACTACTAAAACATATAATAACACATAATAAACCAGCCCCAACAAATCATAAAAGGAAAAGATAAAACTTATCGTCTCTGTATCAGTTCCCTTATTCTCTTATGACTATTCGCATCTTTCTCCTTCTTAAACTCCTTCAAAAACTCGTAGAATAGCTTACCGGACTTGGAAAACCTCTCCCGATTCAAATCCAGGAACTCTTCACCATACTTCTCCAAAAAGAACTCAAAATCGTATTCATTTATCACAGCTGGTCTTTCCTCCATCGACTTTTCCTGGGAGTCATCCAGTTGTGATAATTGTGGTGTGATGTTGGCTCTTGGACGTGAGTTCGTGAGGGTTGTCTGAGTGTTTTGATAGGTTTGGGGTTGTTGTCGAAGTGGTTGTGCTGAAGGTTGTGGTTGTGCCTGTGGTGGGTTTGATATCAAGGATTCATAATTCTGCATGTTCATGTATGTGTCGTTATAGTCCAAGCCAAACGATCCATTAATAACACTAGGCGGTTGGGTTTGATGGATGTTCTGTTGTAATTGCTGTGCCTGTGTCCTCTGTTGTTGTTGTTGTTGTTGTCTCAACGTTTCAGCCTGTTGTGTCTGTTGAAGCTGTTGAGCGATCTGGGCCGGTGTTTCATCCTGACGAATCGATGAGATCTGTGGAACCCCAGTACCACTTTGTGCTGCATTCCTCGTTGACATCACGTTTTGTAAACTCTGGTCGGCATCATTGATGGAAGTCATTGGGAACCGACGGCTCGATCTATCCAGACCGTGTCTCTTTTTGAACTGTGACAAGTAGCCATTACTGAAGCTGTTCAGTCTCTTTGGATCTTCAACACCATGTCGCTCGGCGAGGACCTTCCAATGTTCTTTCAATATCGGTTCCGTCACTGGTAGATTCTTATCTAATCTCTCTTTCACAAAGGCATCCATACCTTTATTGATCGTCTCATATTTGAATGTTAATTTTCTCTTGCTGTTCTTATTCACCGTGTTTGGGTCATTGTACATGGCCCTCAATTGATCTTCATTCTTGACCCATTCGCTGAAGGTCGACGTGGAGATGGAGAGCCGATCTTTGAAATGACGAACAACGTCGCGTTGGGCCCATTTCTCAAACTCGCCTTTATCCTTGTTTGTCTCTCTGAAGAAGTCCAAGATTTGGATTTTTTGCTCCAACGTGGCACGCGGTGGTTTGATGCGTCTGACTGGGTCTTCTCCGGACATTTTCGGGTTGACTGTCATAGATTGGTGAGCTGTTAGTGGTTGGTGTTTATGTGTGATAGTGATATTTTTTTTTTTATTCCCGTTCACAACTCGGACTCGGCCGACGTCCCGAACGGATGAGCCTCTACCACTAAAACAATCAACAAAGCATTTACAGTATTGTCTTTTTAAAATTTGTGCATTTCATATTTCGTATATATCAAGATCATCCAGCGTTATCTCAACCTTCAACTTTAACAGTGTTTTGATTTATCTCCAACTTTTCCCTCTCTTTGGCCTTTTTCTCCTCATCCTTCTTCTTCTGTATCTCAGCCAATTGGTCCTCGGTGACCAAATGATGAGTATGACTCGTTGGTTCATGTTGCAACTCACCATTCTCCTCCGCTAGACAAACCTCGATACTTTGGAACCATGCATCATTATATACGTCTTCCATTGTCGCTCTGTTCAGTGGATTCAATTCAAGCATTTTACCAATCAATGGTCTGGATGCATGTGGTAGTAGTCTTAACAATCTGTACGGACCCCTCGTTCTGGATTTATGCTCTGGATGATCTGGATTCACTTCTGGAACCATTGAGAACAGTTTGAATGAATTATCCGTTTGTTTGGGAGCCTTCCATGGGAATCTTCTCAATGTCATACAACAGAACATGATAGCAATTGACCAAATATCCAAAGGTCTTGGATCATAATAACGTTCAACTAGTACTTCTGGTGCGAGATACGGATCTGAACCGACAACTCCCTTAGCTTTCACAATTTCGGTCTCATATGGATATTTGAAAACAACTGCGGATCCAAAATCGATCAATTTGATTATACCACTCTTTGTCACAACACAGTTATCCAATTTCAAATCACGGTGAGCCAGTCCCATGGAATGTAAATATGCAGTACCGTTCATAATCTGCTTGAAACAACAATGGATCTCATGTTTTGTCATTTCTCCACTCATAACTATCGTAAAGAAATCAAATGGTGCGTATTCCATCACAACGAGGAAGTTCAACCCTTCTTGTAACATATCCAAAGTTTCAATCACATTCTGATGATTGAGTGTCGAGCCTATACAGAATTCACTTGTCACCTTTTTGGAATAATCACTCTCCGTTTCACGGTCATTCTTTGGTCTGAATTTTTTAACGGCATACAATTTACCATCACTTCTCTTGACAACACTAACTGAACCACCGGCACCCTCACCTAAAATCTTACCTGGGATACCATATTTCTCAATCAATTCCGAAGCATTATCAGTTCCGAATAAAAGTTTTGAATTACCAGTGGATTGTGATTGCGATGGACTCAATTGATTAAGGAACTTTGCAATAGAACCTTTTGTATTCGGTTTCTTAGCACTGGATCCACTTTCTGCATTTACAGAAGCATTCGCACTATTAGCCCGTGAAACTTGTAAATTATTCTTATTCTCCACATTCTTCCCTACTTTCTTGAAGAATCTCTTTAATTTCAAAGCCTTCTTCTTCGATTCAGTTTCAGGCTGATCGTGAGATATCTGTGGACTTGGATTCACCAATGTGGGCGATCTTGAATCAACTTTATTAGAGAAAATGGATGTCCTTGATGTGTTTGGTGTTAATTTGTTTGGTTCCCTTTCATCCTTCTTATGATTCCCTCCAAATATCTTCAATTTGTTCTTGGTATGATGGAATAACCCCTTGGAATGACCATCCGCCGTTGTTGTTGAATGAGCCGAATTCACCGATACAGAGGATGGCGACTTCTTTGGGATTCTTGGATTTGAATGCTGTGACGAGTGGGAATGGGTGTTCCTTATACTCAACTGAGCCACATCCGGTGGCTGGAGGGTCTGCTGAGAGTTTTGTTGTTTCTCAGTCATTGTGAGTCAGAGCGGGTATATAAATATGAATGGTCGTGGTGTTTGATGAAACGACACTTGCGTATGACTGTGACTTGGCTTTGGAGAATGAACAGCGATGTGGAGTGTGAGACGAGTGTGGGTAGTGGAAGGCAGGTACGATAGCAACTAGGAAAGTAATTGTGGGGTGTAGCGCCGTGGAGGAATGTGGTGATGGGGTTGGGCGGCGGCTAAGGGGAATGGGAACGGGCCAATTGCTGTTGTTGATGGAAATTGAAAAGCGAAAAACGAAGTGCGCAGCGGCCGAACGGTTTTTGGCGCAGCGGAGCGATAATCCGCGAACCACTGGTTGGCCTGGGCAACACTGGGCCTTGCCCAACAACACCCATATAGTGCTTGACTAGGGCATTCACAGTATTCATACTCACTAATAACCCTATCTTACCGTCTAAGGTCTTTGAAACTTAGTAAATACTCTTTCCATCGGGATGATCCCTACATTATCTGGCCGCTTCCCCCACATAATCGTGTAGCCGTACGATGCCCCAGTTGTCCGGCCTTAAGCCTGGCCCCCACGTTAAACCTACAAAATGCGTCCTACAAGGTCGAAACACTAAACTAGCGGATATCAGATTACAACGTCTTTCTTAACACAATAATAACCCTCATCAATCATCTCAAGCCCCCTCAACCCAATCAATCTATGAATAGACCTAACCCATCTTTCTCTTTTTTGAATTTGGACTGGTCTCTTCAATATCATCATCCAGTATCTCATGAACACTCCCCAGCTCCACACCAGCGTCCTCATCATGTGCAACCATCTCATTATTCAAGAAATCATCGAAGTTGAACCCGGGAGACCCACTTTCTTCCGCGTCACCATACTCATGGCTCTGTAAACGGGATATGATATGGTCTATACTCGAACCTTGTTGTTCAATTGTCTTGGATAACTGATCGAGCGATGGTTCAGTGTGTAGTTTCGGTCTCTGGGGCAGTTCATCACTGGTGGAGAGTGTGTTGGGACTCGTGTCATGCGGTATGAGTCCATCAGCTTTGGCCTGGATGAGCAAGTCCTGTTGGAAGGATTGTGGAGATCTGACAATCTCATGGATCGGTGAATCTTCCAATTCTTCCAGGTTTGTGCTGTGTGGTGTTTGTGAATTCGACGTTCTGTTGGAACTATCGGAGACATGACGGTTTTGTTGGATCATCAGTCTTGGTTTGTTGTACGGTTGCGCGAATTGTTGATTCAATTGTTGACCATGTTGATGATGATGATGATGTCCATGATGTCCGTGATGGTGTGATTGGGCAGATGTGTATGACTGCAATTGAGTATTGGATTGTAATGATGGCTCATCCTCTAAGACTTGTACCCTATTACCGTAAACAGAAGCCAAAAACTGTAAGATTCTTTCAATCTTATCATTCTGAATGGTATTCTTTTCACGACTGGAGAATAACTCCTGCCATAACAATTCATTATCCTGACGCACCCTCGATAACTCTTGAGTGATCTTTAATTGATTTGACTTGAGATTAGTTAGTTCATTGATCAACATCTTTATACTCAACCCATTCAACTCCTCATCACCACTTTTAGTTCCCCTTGACCCAGCGGTACCATTATCAGATGTGTTATGAGCAGAGCTATCATCCGCTGGTTTATTTCTCACGATTTTATCCAACAATTCCGGGTGTCCCCTTTGGAAATTCTCATTCTTAAACTCCCAACGCTCATCACTGTGCAATGACCCTGAGGTTGGATCTTGAACTTTATGCCAGCCATACATGTTCAATTGTCTCACAAAACTTGCAAAATTGGAATGTTTGAAAAACATCGGTAATATAAGCTGCACGAACATCTCTCTATTATCAACGACGAAGGAGTCACCATCAGTGGACCAATGGATAAGACTCGAGTTTTCGTCATCATTCACCATCGTCCATAACTTGGTCACAAACGCAGGGCGGGACTTGGTCGCTGGTTTCTTCTTTGGGATAGTATTAAGGACCTTACTCTGTGGGTCTGATATCGTCAACGCACCAGGGATCTCAACGGGTATGGTCTTTAACGAGCCCCGTTTATCGTTGTATGGGGTGATCTGTCCTTGGTCCGTGGTGTCGATGTTTGGCATCCCGCGATTGATGGCCTCCACCAAGTTGGAATCCTCATTAGGAGCGTCTGTGTTTGTGATCGGTTCGTCAAGTGGGAGTGGGATGCTGTCCAATGTGTCATCTAGGTAATAGCCGCCGTTTGGGTCCATCTTCATCTCCATGTTGTTTAAACCGTTATTCATTGTGACTCAGCGCTTGTCGTATCCAGATTGGCGTTTCTATGTGTTCTGGAGAGCTATGGGTATCTGCAAGGGTCTGGAAAACCGCTCAGATGGCTGTATAGTGGGCTGTATAGCTGTTGTTTGTATGTGTAGCTGTTTGTTAGAGCTTCCCTTCACCGCTTTTTCAATTTATGTGGGTGTCCGGATGTTTGGAAATTAACCGTTGTTGCCGGGGTGATGGGTTAAGCTCTGTTCAATGAATAGGTTCTTACAACTATAGTGGGTTGTCTATTTTGAGAGGTCCCTCTAAACAAATTTCAATGGAAGGAGAAGGTACAAAAATGAATTTTTTTTTTTTTTATTATTTTGTGATGGGTGAAAATTTGATGTTTGCACACAATCCAACAACTTAAGCGCCACCTGTCAATGATGAGGTATTTCCCTATTCCGTAATATCCATTATGACAGGACGTTGCTACGCCGCACGTCTCTCTCACCTTCCTTATTTCAACAGCCAACAGCCAACATGTCCATAGCCAACGAATATGCGATTCAAATTCCAGGAATACATAGTATTTCACACTACGAACAAGAAATGATTAAAATAGCACTGTAATTCCACGATATAGATATGAAGAAAACCAATATAAAAAAGGAAAAAAAATGTAAATCATCTAACCCCAAGCTTAAGTCTGTTTACACTCTGGAGGTTGTTCACCCTTCTTCTTGTCTCCCTCGGCCTCCTCTTCTGACTCTTCATCATCTTCAGAATCATCCTCCGAGTCCTCGTCATCCTCCTCTTCACCCCCTTGTGATTTCCAGTACTCCTCTTCATCTTGGAGGTCACCGTCCTCCAAATCGCCTTCGAAATCAACAGCCGAGCCCGTGAACCAGTCAATAGCCCTTGGGATCAACTTGTCCTTGAGCTCCTCACCCAATTGGTAGTCGATGGCTAGTAACTGTTCCAATTCCTCATCGTCCTCATCCTCCTCTTCATCGTCATCGTTGGCCTGTGGGGCAGTTGGTGGGTCAAAGAAGTTGAAGAAGGACTCCACTGGGGTGGCCTTCTCGATCGTACGGGTCTGCTGGGTCTGTTTGTTTCTCTGTCTTCTTCTCTCAATCTCAACCGTCACGTTTTGTTTCTGTGATACCCACTCGATGGCATCACCTTCGGCGTGGTCATAGATAAAGTCGCCAGAGTATCCGAGCTCCTCTTGGTAGTAGTATGTCTTTGTGAGCTTTTCATTTTTGAAAAAGTCATTAGGAGAGAACTCGAACACGAGACGGAACCCAGGTTTGGTGAGATACTCCAATCTGACATCGATGAGATGTGTGAGCACTTCCTGATCACGCTCAGTGATGGTTTGTGAAACGTTGGTCAAGTTCTCGAGCGCAGTGAGCCAGAAATCTGGGATACCGTCAACTTCATCCTCTTCATCAGCCTTGGCGGTCTCAGCTTTTTCAGTTGCTTCCTCCTCTTCTTCTTCATCCTCAGCACCGAGAGATTTTTCAATCTCCTTACCTTTGGCGACTTCCTCGTCGGTTGGCTCAACTTTACCGATGATGATCTCCTTTCTATGCTGGAACAACGGCTGGTACTTCTTGGCGTACTTCTTCTCCAACTCCAACAACTCCTTCTGGAAGGCAGCCTCCAATTCCAACTGTTCATTCTGGACCGCCTTCAATGAATAGATTCTGTTCTTGACCTTTGGGCCCAGGGCGTCGATGTATCCCGAGTCCTGGCCCACCAAGGAGCCCAACTTGCCCTGGATCATGGAGAGGAAGGCCGGGTTGGAGGCGAGGTTCTTCTTGATCTCGGACTCCTCATCAATGGTGGAAGGCACGATCAATGGATTACTCTTGAGATATGAGTTTGTGAGGGAAGCCGGGGTGTTCTGCGGGGTAGGGGCAGAGGCTAGCTGGTTGAGCTTGTTCTTGATAGGGTTGGACATGGTGTGAGTGGGTGTGACCGTTGTTTGTGCCTGTGAGTAGTGTGAGGAAGGTGAAGTGAAGGCCCAACCAATTTTTGGAAAAGAGAAATTGAAATTCGAGTTTCGCGTTTCTTTTCTGACGTAATTAATCTATTTAATTTATTTAATTTATTTATTGCTCCTTCCTCGGCCGCCACGTTGTTGCAAAACATGTTTATCTCACTCCCGGCTTTTCCACCCCATACTGCAAGCTGAGCTACACTCTCCATTTGCAAACACTCAATTACCTCCACTCCCACAGAACCACTCCACATACTCGTACAACCAACCAGCCAGCTCCACTCATCCCTTCTCCAATCCCGTTTTTTTCGCCCCTGAAACACGTTCCCCAAAACAAATGAAGAAGCCTTTACCCAGACCTTTAAATGCCCGTCTAACTACCCTCTTTTCCACCCTGGCTGCTGTCCCAAAGTTAGCCCAGGCCCTGCCATACAAGCAAATTCTCCTCTCTGCCCGTGGAGAGTCCCCTGTCGCCCCGCAGTCCACCGAGCCGGCATTGACTTCGAATGAATACTGGACATATCTCTTCGTCTCGGCCTTGTTGGTCCTCGCTGGTGGTGTCTTTGCCGGTTTGACTCTTGGTTTGATGGGTCAGGATGAAGTGTACCTCAAAGTGATTTCCACCTCCGGTGATGCCAATGAACAACGCAATGCCAAGAAGGTTCTCCGTCTGATTGACCGTGGTAAGCACTGGGTCCTTGTCACTTTGCTGTTGTCCAACGTTATCACCAATGAAACACTCCCAATTGTCCTTGATCGAGTCCTTGGTGGTGGTTGGCCAGCAGTTGTCTCCTCAACCGTTGCCATCGTCATCTTTGGTGAGGTTATCCCACAATCCGTCTCTGTTCGTTATGGTCTCCAAGTTGGTGCCTTTTTCGGTCCGTTCGTGTTGTGCTTGATGTACATCATGTATCCAATCGCATACCCTATCGCCATGTTACTTGACAAGATCCTCGGGGAGGACCACGGTACGGTGTACAAGAAATCCGGGTTGAAGACCCTAGTCACCCTCCATAGAACAATGGGTGTTGAAAGGTTGAACAGCGATGAAGTCACCATCATCAGTGCGGTTTTGGATTTGAAGGAGAAACGCGTCAGTGACATCATGACGCCAATGAAGAATGTCTACACGATGGCTTCCAACACGATTTTGGATCAGAAAACCGTTGAGGAGATTTTCAACTCTGGATTCTCCCGTATCCCAATCCATACCCCTGGTGAAGCGACGAATTTCATCGGAATGCTCCTGGTGCGTGTCTTGATCTCCTATGACCCTGAAGATGAATTACCAGTCTCGTCATTCCCATTGGCCACATTACCCGAAACACCACCAGAGACTTCCTGTTTGAACATTCTGAACTACTTCCAAGAGGGTAAATCCCACATGGTTGTCGTGAGTGAACGCCCTGGTGACTCTACTGGTGGATTGGGTGTCCTAACGCTGGAGGACGTGATTGAAGAGCTCATTGGTGAGGAGATTGTCGACGAGTCCGATGTGTTTATCGATATCGACCGTAACATCAAGCGTGTTGAGCCTGGTCCATTGGCCAAGCGTCATTTGACACAATACCTCCATTCGCTATATGGCTCCAGTGCTAGGCCTTCAACTGAGGGAAATCCAGTCATCATCAGTGAAGATTCAAGTGGCGCTATCCAGTTGAAACCAAGCAACTTGGCCTCGAACCCATTGGCCACAAACAAACCATTCGTCACGATCAAGAGACAACAATTATCCACCGAAGTCCCCGGTTCATCCTCGTTGAGATATGATTACATTGATGATTCGGCGCTGAACACCAGTCATGATAACAACGAATCCACGATCCCATTGTTGCAAAACGACAGCAATTCGTCCGAATCACGCCCAACAACGCCTAAATACGCTGCTCTCAACAAGTCCGAGAGACAATACAAGCGTGATTCGATGGATATCGCCGAGTTCAACAACAAGGATGACGGTGGCTTATCCCCACACGCTGCACTATATGCCTCCAACACTGGAGGATCCATCGAGAACTTTGAACAGCATAGTTACAGAACCGGCGGGATCATTGAGAGTGTGGTGAATGTCCAAGGTGTTTCCAAGACCATCATTGAGAGCCGTCCGGATGATGACGAGGAGGAGAGTGATGAGACTCAGGCTTTGTTGATCAACTCGAGTGTTGAACATTTGGAGCTGTCACGTAGGGGTTCGAGAATTACTCCATAGTTGTGTCTAAGTTTGTGGATTTTCATTCATTTAGTGTTTGTCCTAATTGTTTTAAGAGATCTTTATCTTTGTTTTGTAGAAGGTGTTGGTTGTTAGTGGCTCAAGTGTATTACGAAATGGTTAGAGGTTTGATGATTTACTATGTGTAGGCAAAATCAAAAGGAAGTCAATAAAAGGTATAAACTAGTTTCTATCACCTGTGAACAATCGTTTAGTAATATCCCAAATAACATGTCTAGACTCAACCAGTGGATAAACAATTACAAATGCAAAAGACGCAAACAACCAAACAAACATGATAACAACGACAAATGTCAAGAATCCTGTAGAGAAGATATATGTAGCGGCACTCAATGGGATTGGGATCACAAACAAAAACAGAGTCAATAGAATCGTTATGGCAATGGTGTATCTCTTATATTGGGCATCGAGTAATTTGAAATCAAGTTCATAATCCTTTGGTAATCCAATATCACTGTCTTCATCCGTCTCTATGGAGTCATGGGTTTGACCAACTTGTTTAGTGGAGTCATTCTCGATTTCCAACTGTTCACCGGTGAAAATCGCAAGATGTTCAGCCAAGATCGTTCTGTTTCTCGTGGTGTTCAAATCAAACTTTGCAGGTTTGATCAAAGAAATCGTGATGGAAATAACACCACCAAGGACAATAGCAGCAGCATTCCCGGAAAATGCGACCCATGTAGTCGAGAGGTTGTCCACCGTGATATCACCTTCCAATTGAGAACAAGTCACCAACCACACCACTAGCGCCAACATCATGCCACCGATGGATCCACCAACGGCTCCAATGACATTGAGATCCTTCCAGAGGAAAGATAGTGCGATGGGAAAGACACCAGATGCAGTGGCAACACCGAGAAAATTGAAAAGCCAACCTAGTGAGATTCCAACCTTGTGGAAAACTGATCCAAGAGCTGAAGCGTATATAAACCAGATAAAAACTCCGATTCTTGCAGAGTTGACAACTTGTTTCGGTGTTGCGCCTGGATTGATGTACTTCTTATAGATGTCATATGAAATCAACGTTGAAGAAGCGATCAGCTCACCAGAGAATGACGATGTAACTGAAAGGAAAACCATCAACACAATCAACGCAGATCCAGCTTTACCCAAGAGGTATTGAGCCGAGGCCACAGCAGCCAAACCGGCACTAACTTCAGAATCACTCAATGTTGGGAAATCAGGATAGACAGACATGGCTCTTGCTCCTAATCCCAAAGTCAGTCCCATCGTGAGTGGGATGATGAACCAACAACAAGCAGCCGTGAAATATGACGAAGAGATGGACTTGTCCTTGGATGCGATTGCCCTGGACCAGTATGCTTGATCACAAGTGACGAGTCCAAATCCGGTGATCACAGACTGTACGGCAAAGATGGCACCGCTTTTGGATCTGAATGTCAAATATGAACCGTGATAATTGTCAACTATGGGTCTCGTCTCATGGAGTTTCGTTAATAGTTCAACCATCCGATTTGGGGATCCAATCTTGCTGTCATCACCGGCATAGACGACATAGGCAAAGATCATAACAAAGATTAACAGGATCAGAGTGTGGATTGCATCAGCAATGAATGTAGCACGTAGTCCACCGAAGAAAACATAGATTGCACAAACGAATGAGATCAACCAAATAGCAGCATAGTAATCAACACCACAGACAGCGCTCACCACAGCGGATCCACCCAGGAGGATACAGGCTGACACCACCGAGTTACAGACGAATGCACACCATAAGAACGCGAGATGTCCTGCTGTGCCAAATCTGAAGTACCCCATCTCCGGGAATGTGGTGACGAGGTTAGCATTAGCTTTAACCTTTGCTGCAATCATCGAAAACACACCAACTTGAGCCAGACCACCAATAGCATAATAGTAAGACCCATTGATCCCCAGATTGTAAGACTGGGTGGCACTCTGTAACAGTGTCAATGACCAAGTCCATGATGAGACAATACCACAGACAATGAGACCAAATGGGACGTTTCTTGAAGATGCGGTGAATTCATCAACGTTATCCGAACGGGTCTGGGTGTATCGGTTTTGAACCCATGTGATACCATTCATCAACGCGGCGAAGAATATTCCTAGTCCGAGGATGATGGCATATCCTGCTCCCTGTGGTAAATTTGGCTCCATTTTGAAGGATTGGTGATGATAACCTCTCAGGACATCTCAATCAGTTGTCCAACAATGAAAAATCAGGTCTCAATCAGTATATATATAGTACCTGGTTCATTGGAATTACGATCAACGTTGCCAATATTAAACCAAGACTAAGGATATTATCCGTTGGTCCCGCCTCCGTATTTTATGTTGTTATAGATGGCAATGGTGTGAAACATGGTGCAAATATCGCCTGACATTATCGTGTGGCTCGTGATATAATGTAGATCCCACCCAATATTCATCCATGAATCAGCATGTAGCAGTTTATGAGCTGCGCTTATTGCACCCATTGGGTTCTCATATGTGGCTGATCATTCGAGATGTTAAGCCGTATCGCAGATCATGAAGTGTTGAAGATGGATCTGGACCTCAGATGTGATCAGACTTCGCCTCTTGTGGAGTTGATGTGGTTGACAATTGTGGCACAGGGGTATGCAAGTCCCATGGCTCCTGGAGTTCAGGGGTATGATATGCATTGTGGCACGACGTTGTGATTTGGGGGAGTTGTTGCCATTGGCCAATAGTATTCCAGCCATAAGTTTAAAACTTCATTGGGCCCCGTTTATTGCTGATGTATCAGGTGTGAGAGGGATGCGCTTTCGAATTCACAGGTATAGTCTATATTAGACAGTTTGTGTCAGTAGGACTCAATAAGTTAGTCTTTGACAATCACGATGTGGCGCATGGCCATCTCTCCGTTTCCGGAAGTTTTTAGCGAGCATGTTCCGATAGTATTAACAGGATTATTTATGAAGGGTCAGGTACAGGATTAAAGTCTCATAGCTCAATGCTAAGCTCGATATAAACATGATCATTGTTCAGGGTTTAGAAGAGAGTCGGTTGATATCAGCTTCAATTGTGCCTTGAATTTCTAGCACTAGCATAGTGCGCTCATATGACCGAGTAGTCGCATTCTCAAACCTTAAATGATTAATTTCTCTCTCAAAGAGCTTGAGAACTTTCAAACCAAACCACCAGCGTTCTTAAAGCGATCAATATAAATGGCCAAAGATGTTTGGTAGCAAGAGTATCCATAAAAACCTTTTTATCGAGATATTTCTCATACTGATACCCACAAAATTATATCACATCAAGACCAAAATGCGCTTATCACTAACACAGGGTCTCTCACTCTTGGCAGCTCTCCAGACACTAGTCACTGCACAACAAGGGGCAGAATGGGATTGGGACGACGGTGTTGCCCACGCCAAGTTATACAACCGTGGATCATACATCGGTATCAATGCACATATTGGAACCCCGCCACAGAGTGTTGAATTGGTATTGGATACGGGATCATCCAAGTCATGGCTCGTGGATGCTGCAAATAAGTATTGTTCACCTCCCCCAGAAGGATTTTTGCAAATGGTTGATAATGGACGATATGAGATGGTCAAAGCTAAGCATGCCAAAACTTTGGATAAGAAGATCAAGTTGGAGGCGAAGAAGAAGGCTGCACAAGTTGAAATACAAGCACAGGAAGAGATGCAGGGGCAACAGAAACGGTCTGTAGGTGTGTTGAACGATGATAACGCATATGTCACATCGAGAAACAGTACCGAATCTGTCCAAGCTCTTGGATTGGAATGTTTCAAGACTGGTGTGTATAACCGTTCACTTTCTGAAACTGCAGCTAACCCATACAAGTTGAGAAACTTCAAAGTCAAGTATCAAGATGAGACCGAAGTGGAGGGATCATATGTCAATGAGCATGTCACCGTTGGATATGACCTTACTGTACAGAATTTCACCATTGGTGTCGGATCCAGTGAACATACATCCGTGGGAACATTTGCATTGGGTATTCCAGATTATAAGATCGATAAAAATGCCCAACCAGTTCCGGACCATGAACATTTCGTCATTGGATTGACCAAGGGCTATGTCATTGACAGAAGTATTTTCAGTATCTATCTCAATAAGGATTCCAGCGATAGTGGTTCCATTCTCTTTGGTGGTGTGGATAAAGCCAAGTTCGTTCCTCCATTGTATACGATACCAATGGTTGCACATGCTAAGAAGACCACCGCTGTTGAAAGATTGGAAGTCTTGTTATCTGATGTTTCCATCCACTTGGAAGATGGACAAGGTGATGTCAAGAAAGGAACATTGTTCAAAGAGGAGTATGAAGGTGATCTAATAACGGCCTTGCCAGACACGGGATCAATGTTGACACACCTCCCAAGGGCTTTGTACACCGAACTCTTGAATTATTTCCCTAGTCGTATTGATCTAGGATCAGATAGAAACGTTGTTGAGTGTATCGACCCCACCCTCAGCTCGAAGAACTTCATCACATTGAGATTCGGATCCAAGTCCCTCAGTATCCCATTGACCCATTTCATCTCCAATCACAACTGGGCCTTTCCAAACCTTTCAACACACGCTCAATATGATTCTTCGAAAGAATACTGTCTCCTAGGATTCACCCCATATGATAAAGACACCGTGATACTGGGTCAAGCGTTCTTCAGAGCGATCTATACCGTCTTTGACATGGACAACTTGGAAATCTCCTTCGCTCCAGCCGTGTACACCACCAAGTCTGACATCATGAGAGTAACGATGTATACAGAAATTGGCGGGATCCTGGACGGGGAAGTTGAGGGAAATGATAAACTTATTGCCCCAAAGATTTCTAACCCACGATATGATTTCATCCAAGATACAAGAAATGGTCCACATTACGCTGCTGGTGTTCGTGCCAATGCTGCCCATGTAACAAGCCCTTCAGTAATCATCGGTGCTCTCTGGGTTTTCATCATCGTGTGTCTCCGCATCTAAGTGGATAAATATGAATATAGAGTCTAGCTTGTGCGTTATTAGTAACTGTAGGGTCTGTGGTGGGGGTAAAAAATGTGTCAGGAACTCGGACATGAAGATTCCGAGCCTGGATTTGGTTTTGTATAAGAACTAACGTGATGACTCTTCCCTCCATACTCACAACCACACTGGGGACTATAATCTATTGACATTAATATAAGCAATGGCCGTTATTGCTGCTCCTAGATGTATCTTTGTCCGTCATGGGTAAGTCATTCTCATCAACCATCACCAAAGCAACACGGGTATTAACTACTACAAGACAAACCGAATGGTCCAAATCAGGACAATACACTTCAGTCACCGACTTGTCATTGACAGAGTTTGGTATTACACAGATGAGACGTACTGGTAAGTCGTTATTTGATGCTGGATTCCTCAATTCAGACCGTATCAAGTACATCTTCACCTCCCCACGTAAGCGTGCCCAACAGACGATCCAACTCGTCTTGGAATCACTCACTGAGGAGCAAAGATCCAAAATCAAGATCATTGTCGACGAGGACCTCAGAGAGTGGGAATATGGTGACTATGAGGGCTTGAAGACCAAGGAGATCGAGGACCTCAGAGCAAGCAGAGGTTTGGATAAGGAAAGGCCATGGTTGATCTGGAGAGACGGTTGTGAGAATGGTGAGTCTACATACGAGGTTGGTTTGAGACTATCCAGAGTCATTGCTCGTATTCAAAACATTCACAGAAAGGCCATTGCCAATGATGAGTCCTTTGATGTGATGTGTTTCGCCCATGGTCACACCTTACGTTATTTCGCATCATTATGGTTCAAGTTGGGTGAAGAGTCCGATGTTGATCCTGCTAACAAGTATCAATTGTCATACGATGACGAGACCGTGGAACCAGTGGAGATTACGAAGTATAGATACTTGCTTGCTAATCCAAACTTGTTGTTGGATGCTGGTGGTGTCGGTGTTTTGAGTTATGCCCATCATAACATTGATGAGCCAGCTTTGGATTTGGCTGGTGCATTCACTATCCCACCTGAGGAGGAGAGTCAACATTGAATATGTCGCTACAAAGTATCTAGATGTGTATTTTTTGATCTTCATTCATTTCGTAGGTATTAATTATCCCTTCCTTTTTATTGATCCAGTTGATTCAGTTGAGAAAGTAGTTCAGATTGTTCGTATGACAACACTCTCCTACTACGTCTCTTTGAATTCTTCACCAATGGTGTGCTCTCAGATTCATTAACCGATCCATATCTAAAAGGAGCACCCTTGAAACTCCTCGTTGGTGAAGCATCCCCATTCAATTCTTCATCGATAATCGGTGAATCAACTGGTAACTCCAATTTTGGTGAGAATTCCCCTTGGGTTGGGTCACCGAATGATATATACCCTGCGTTTCTCTCTGCATCAATTAACGATGGTGATAGGAGGAACGTATGCTCGTGCAATGATCCCTCCTTATGCTCGAGTGCTTGTTCATCAAGTCTCCAACTGAGTGACAACACACCGAGTAAGACGAGACACGTTCCCATTATAATCATGAAGATTTGAAACCATGTGAGGATGTGGAGCTGGTCGTAGAAGATGAGACCATTGATAATGTTGGTGATGTTGTAGATGCAAAAGACAAGTGGGTATAACACCGAGTTTGAAACAAATCTTAATCCTTTGTTCAAAAAGATCAATTGAGTAATGGCCAAGATGAAGAAACCTGCAATGATCAACCAACATTTAAAGCTCTGAAAGTTCTTGAAGTTCCCATGGATAACAGCGTCTAGTAATAGCTCAATTGCAGATTTCGCCAATAATAACGAATGAGCACTCAACGTCCCACTAACGACACCATACAATGCCCCCTTGACCTTTCTGAAATCCTCCTTCGGCACATCGAGAATTTCCTTTATATAATTAAACCGCTCACTGATGCCATGTTTGGAGTGATATTTAACAGCCTCGATGTAAACCAATATGCATCCCACAATCGTGAGACTTCCCATGATCCATCCATCGAAAGGCTTCCTCTGCATGAGTACAAGCAACTGTTCCAAAGAATGGGTTGGTTCTTCGAAGCTTCCAAAAGCTGCTATACTGAGCGCTCCCATGGCCACTAACACGGTTCCAACAATGGAATACGCGGTGAAGCCTTCATCCAGTATCGTTGCTGAACAGATGGAATTGAACACCAGCCCCACCGCCTGGAGCGGACTCAATATTATCAGTGGTAGTGTTGTGATCTGGACACTGGACCCTAGCAGATTCGCCAGCATGAACAGGAGGAATCCAAGGCGCCATAGTGGGCGTTTATAGGGCGGTCGTTGGGACTCTGGAGTGATGAGGTCTTCTTGGATATGTGACTTCCTCTGGATGCTGAGGCCGATGGATTGTGTGGCGGAGGAGAGGACTCCCACGAGGGTTCCGATGATGATCTGTTTGGTCATCGAGAGTGAAGGACTGTTCAGATGAGTAGTGAATGAGAGGATGGATAAGGTGTGTTGGCAATGAGCGGCAGGGTATTAAAGTATTTACGTCAGCCATATAATCCCCGGACAGGATTGTTGTGATTTGGACTTGTTGAGGGATGAGTGGGGGTATTGGGACACTAGTGGGTGTTTGTAGTTGCTGAGGGCTCCAGGATTGTTATAAACTCAGAAGTGCTCGACAACTCCATGTTGCTGATAGCTGAATGTCTATGTTTACTTATTGCGCAAGCTCACCGGGTCCGATCTTATCGCTAAGCCTTATGGTGCAAGCTGAAACATTTCGAGCAGCCAATATCCATTTAGTGACCAAAGAAAAGACAATAGCATGATTATACGGAGGGAAGACCAAAATCAGGCACGAACTACAAGAAGTTGACACTTGTGACTTGAATCTTCTCAAAGGTGATTAATCTAACAAAAAAAATATATATATAACATCGAGCTAAAACACTTTATGGCCAACCATGATCAAACAACATACTGACAGACTCACCATTATGGATCCGTCTAATAGCCTCACCAAAGATCTTGGAAACATCCAACACCTCCAACTTATCGCCCAACACCTGGAGATGCTCGCTTTGCGGCACACTATTCGTCACGATGATCTTATCAATCGCACTCTGGTCCACTCTCTTCAACGCATCCCCGGAAAAGATCGCATGCGTGATGAGTGCATACACCTTCGTTGCACCCTGGTCCTTCAAGAGTTTGGCGGCACGGGTAATGGTGTACGATGTGTCAACTAAGTCATCGACGAGAATGCACTCTTTGCCCTTGACGTCTCCGACAAGCATCGTGGTGGCGTATTTCAACTTCTTTTCAAGGTTGTTCAAAGACGCGGCGTGGGTCATGAGTGTGGAATTTGGTAAGGTGTCGGATTTTGGTTGATGGAGTCTTCTCTCCTTGTGAATGAGTGCGAATGGCATCTGCAATGCATCAGCAATGGCCGTGGCACGCTTAGCACCACCAGCATCTGGGGAAACCATCACACAGTCGAGATAGTTAGGGATATGTGAGGTGATGTAGTGCTGGAGGATTGGCTTGGAGTAGAGGTTATCAACACTGACGTCGAAGAATCCTTGGAATTGTGGGTCGTGGAGATCCATCGTGATGATATGGTCTGCACCAGCAGTGGTAAGGAGGTTGGCAACAAGAGTTCCACTTTGTGCGACCCATTGCTTGTAACCGGTGTTGATGTTTGTCACGTCGTTTTGGCCATTGTTGGACTTGGTTTCAGGGATGGTTGGGATACGTGTGTGTGACTCTTTGGATGTTGATGGGATGACTTGTGGTGGGAGTTTGAGATCATTACTCGTTGATGGGGTCAAATCTGCGAGTTGGTCATTGGCTCTTGATGGTCCTCTTGGGGTGTTTGGAACACTCTCGAATGTATACTCGGCTTTTGGCTTGGATACCAATGGAGCACCCTTCTTGGTGTATGGAATATCAGGCTGTCTCGAATATGGGAACAATGGCATCACAGCGGTGACTTTCTTTGCTGATGCGGTCTTGCACGCCGAAAGAATGATCAGCAGCTCGATGAAGTTATCATTGACATGACCACACCCGGATTGGATCACGTAGACGTCCTTCTCTCTCACAGATTCGTTCACACTGATGGATGTCTCACCATTGGAGAACTTTCCAAGTTTAATACGCCCCTGGTCCAAAGAGAGGTTCTGACAGATTTTGTCGGTGAGATCTGGGTGGGAACTTCCTGAGAAAACAACAATATCGTGCACCATGAGGGCTAGCAGCTATGCTGTTGTGGAAAGAAGTGGTATGGGGTAGAAAGGAAGAGGGAATAATTTATTTTTTCTTGGATGATCGCACATGCCATTCCCGCCGGCCCGACGCTTCGGATTTAAATTGATTCAATTTTTATTTTCCGGCGCATTTAATTTCATTTTGTCGAACTCTCATTGAAGACTTGGAGTTTCACTGAATGTGGGATTATGGGGGATGTTGGGAGTTCGAACTTGATATTAACATCTTTCCACGACTTTAGAAATATACTAGCTTAGTAATATAACTCATCCTTCATAAAAAAAAAATTTATGTCACGAAAAACATTACTGCAATTGCAATTGTTTTAATTTTCAATTTGTTTTATTGCACCAGAAAATTTCCAAACAAACCCAGATTCGGTGAGCTTTTGAATCTGTTTATTACAAGAAGCTTGCGAAGTAGCTGCAGGATAGATCTCATTGGAGTAAACCATGGTCCTTTTGCATTTATCCGGGGAATAAATTCTTCAGTATCTATTTCCGGTAATCTTCCCGAAACAGATAGTTTCTACCCAATAATCCAGAATTTTTATCTTCGTTCGAATCTCGACAAGGGTGTTCTTTTTAATTTCAAACAACAACAACAACGCGTGGGGTATCAATAATTATCAACCAAAACCACTGCCAAATGACTACGCTATACCCCGACGCCATAGTGGACCGTGTAATTGAGGAATTGGCCTATGAGGGAACTCTGGGTGTCTCCTGGGACCGTGTTTGGGAGCTGTTGAGCTCAGTGTACGCGGTTGATGATCTTTTCAAGATGATGACATATTCATGGGTTAGAGAAAATGACAAAATTGAAATCCTTGCTGCTGATGGGAGCGTGTTGGTTGACATACCCGAGACTTTCGATCCTGAGACTAAAGTAAGGCTAGATTTGGAATATCAATGGATCGTTTTGACCGGTGCTCCTTCGAAGAATAATAGTGTTGGTAATTCGTCCTATCAGTTACTCACGGTTATTGCAAAGGGAAGGGCAGATGGTATTGACTCTTTGGCATTGATCCAAGAGACCGGTCAGGATAATAGAAGTTTGACTTCAAGAATCAAGAGAATCCAGCATTTGATCAAGAAATTTCCTCTGTTGAAGAATTCACGTACATTGAATCAATTTGTGCTACTGAAACATTTCGATGAGGCAAGGTGGGGCGTCTTGAAGCCAGTGACGAGTGACAACCAGGGTTCAGTGCGTATTGTTGAATTGAAAGTGAAAATCATGACTGCTGTCAAAGCTGCAAGATCTGGACTAAGACAAGTCAATGACCTAAGACGTGAGTTTGAGATGGATCAACAACCTAGAGTGTTCAAATCTGCGATTGGGTACCTCGCAGAATACGGATATGTGTCAAAAGTGCTTGTTGTTTCACCGTTCTCACCAACGAGAAAGATTAGAGCGATCAAGTTTATGAAGGATTACATCCCATCAGATGCAACTAATGATGTCAATACCGATGATGATGACGAGGACGATGATGCTGATCTTGATTTCAACGAAAACCTCGTCGATGACCAACTAAAAGATCTTGATGATGAAGAGCCAAGCTCCTCACTGAAGAACATATTGGATGTCAGACTCGTTGATGCGTCGGAGAACACTACACCAGTGCCAATCTTTAACAGATTTTACCCGCTCCAGACTCAGATCTATGAACTCATACACAGCCAAGGAACAGTGGGTGCTTCCACCACACACATCCAAGAAACGATCATTGGGCGTCAGTACGGAAGAATCTTCAACAAGCTGGTGGATTATTACACAACGGGTAAATTCATTGATCACCTGGCAAATTATGGAATCGTGAGACATTGGGATTTCAACGGTAGAGTGAAATTTTACCGATACTTATCCCGCCCCAACATGCTCAAGTTCTCTTCCCTTCCGGAGGATCCAATGGGATCAGCATTGCCACAGTTTCAAGTATCTGACACCACCGTGGAAGCATTGGAGAAGAAGTTTTTCACGCCCATGGTTTCGGCACCTACCACACATTGGGAAAATGGCGAGGTGAGTATCAATTGGAGTGCTCAGAATAGCAAAATCGGAAGACCAAAGAAGGAGAAGAGCGAGACCGATCTTATTGAAGACCCAGATGCTCCACCAAAGAGAAAGAGGGGAAGACCAAGAAAAGGTGAGATTGTCGTCAAGGTTAAGCGTGAGCCAAAGCCAAAGAAACAGAAAGTTCCCAAATCCCCACCAGCTCCAGCGGTCAAGGATGTCAAACCTATGGTGAATCAATTGGTCATAAGTGACCTGCAAGGAACATCGTTCAAGTCCATCGAACGACTCTCTGCGATCCTCAGAATCCTGGAAGACTCAGACGGTGTTCGTGAAAATGACCGCATTTTCCGTGAAGACGTTGATGCTGAGCTCGGATACATAATCGATAAAAGGACGTTCTCCAAATCCATCCAATCGCTCATTGACCAGCACAAGATCAGGAGTGAGGTCGTTGACTTGCCAGAGGAGAGGTCCACCACCTTGTTGATGACCGCTACGGCCGATGAGGACTCTATTAATGATTACGTTCGGATGATACGTGATACAAAGAAGAATGAAAGATCAATGAAGGAATTTGATGAGGTTCAGGCTGAAATTGAGTTCTTTGATGTTGAGTTGCGTAAAGCGTACACAACTCCACTGAAGAGGGTCAAGGAGGAGTCTGCGAAGGTTCCA
This sequence comes from Williopsis galapagoensis, assembly GCA_030565205.1. Lineage (NCBI taxonomy): Eukaryota > Fungi > Ascomycota > Saccharomycetes > Phaffomycetales > Wickerhamomycetaceae > Williopsis > Williopsis galapagoensis. Next base: position 44,795 of record JAJMBA010000073.1, read on the forward strand.
GGGTCTACACCAACCAAAACTGAAAAGAAGAAGAAGGATGAAGGATCAGCTACTACAACTGCTATCACTACACCGAAAAAGACGGCAACTAGAACTCGGAAGAAGGCACTAAAGCCTCCCGCTTCAGAACCACCCTCAGGTGAGCCATCACAGTCATCACAATCTGACACCCTAATGGATCAACAGCTCACGATTCCAAAATCCAAACGCAAGAGACCAAACTATCAATTCTCATCGCAAGCCACCGAAGATGAGTATTCCGGCCGTAAACGTCGTCCAGTGGATATGAACTCCGAGGCTACAATGGCGCTATTCAAATCAGTCATCATTTGCAAAGTGCTCAATGAGAACCAGATCGATTGGTTCAAGATCGCCGCGCTTGATCACTTTGAAGGTGTCCCACCAGCGGAATTACGTGCGAGATGGCCAAGGATCCGTATGATGATGGGTCAGAACGGTATCCAGGTTGCTAGACGGGATTTCAAGAAACTCGTGTTGCATGAATTGCGCCAAGGTGATCTTACCGCTGAGGATATTGAAGAGTTAGACTTGGATGTGTTGTTGGCCCATTGGGGTGATGGTGCTATACTGGGTGATCAAGAGGCCGAGAAATTATTCGTGGAAGTTGAGGATAACATCAAGGCTTACAAGTTCGTCAAGAGTGACACTGGATATGGTGAAAGACAGTATGATTCCAACTCGATGGTTCAGAGGGAGAATTACCTGGTTGGGAAAACTTTCACTTATGATGATCATGATCAAGATGTGGAAAGTGAGGAAGAGTTGAGTAAGACTGACATTATCAAGAGTTTAATAGTGGCGTTGATTATCAGTGGGAACAAGTCTGATATCAAAAAGTTATCAGTGTTGGAAAGATTCACCGAGGATGAGATCAATGACGTCTTCCTCCAAATGACCAAAAAGAGAGAGATTCTGGTCAGTGGTGACGGGAAAGTCTCACCTGGAGATCGTTTGACCAATGTGTTGGATAACAACAGCGTTGATTTCTCTCTTGAGACTGTGACGAAGTTCCAAAGATTGTTAAAGGAGCTCTGTTCCCAAGATCGCGGATTGGTATTGGACCCACTGTTTGACAACTCATTCATGGTGCCAATCTTGGAACTCATCAGGGATAATGGGCTCAACATCACCCGTGTTGATCATTATAGAAAGGAGGTGTTACAAGGCTATGAGGCCAGAACTCTGGAGAGAGAGAAGTTGGATTGTGATATCATACTCTCGAAGAAGGATGATGCAATCAAGGACACCCCAGCGAAGGCTATTTCTGTGCCATCGGGTAAACCATGTTCAAAGGTATGGATTGATTTACATGGTGAGATCAATAAAGAAGTATGGATCAAGACCCTTCGTGCCGTGCTTGTGACTGTGTTGTCGAATCCCGGTATAACGATGCAGGGTATCGTGGACTCTATGACCCCATTGTTGAATCAGGTGGAGACTAAATCGGTCGTGGAGTGGTTGGTGAAGTCAGGTTCATTAAAGAGTAGAGAGATGCGTGGTTATTGGGTTGAACCTCAGTGGTATATGGTACTCTAGTTCTTTTTTATAATTAAGAGGAAGTGATGTATTATGATAGTTTATGGTATTCTCTTCCATGTAGCCATTCTCTCATTTGAAGGTTCACTCCTAAGAAACTGTTATACATGAAATACTAATTATAACACGTTCATTTTGTACATGAGTCCCAGATTAATTACCTCATCAGTGAGCCTTTCCCCCCTAACAATTCAAGTCACAACCTAAGCCTTGGCATTCAAGTATAGCTATTAACGACCAATATGAAACTCTACTCCAATGAATACTCCTTGATTAAAACACACTCACCACCTGTAGCCGGTATCACAAAAACATACAAACTCCCACTCGAAGACGCAACCAGCACATCCTTCCCCCAGAATCCCACGATATTTTTAAACTTGACCTGACTCGGTTGTAATTTAACAAATGCGAAATCACGTTGTGGTTGCAGTATCGAATTGATGTAACTCTTTGGGAGGTTCAAGAGGAACTTGTTCGATAGGAGGGATCTTTTTGTAAGGAGGGCATTGTATGAGTTTGAGATTGTTGATTTGATCGGCTGTGACGCGATTGGTTCAGCGAACGCATCTGGTTCCTCTTCCTCAGCGTCGTTGGTGGTTGACGTGGAGATTGTGGTGTCAGGAATGGAATCTTCGTCAACAGTATGTTCGAGCATGTTGGAGTCCTGTTGCAGTTTGAAGATATGTATCGTTTCATTCTCTGACGCAACAATCAAAAGCTTCGATGGCTTGTCAAAAGCCATACTGGTGATGAGTGCAGGGTTCAACCCTCTTCTGAATTGATAGATCTGATTACCCGTAAGGACGCTAAACACCCTGATAACAGTCCCCTTGTTGGATGCCGTGGCAAACATGGTCCCATTGGAATTGAGAACGAGATTGACCAACTCGGTCTTGTGAGCCTTAATAGTGTTCAATGGATTGATATTCAATGCGTCAAAGAACACGACGGTGCCCACGTTGGAGTCCTGGGTGGCTGAGGAGTCTAATGATTGGAAAGGTGATGGAATGTTGGCACTTGGAGCAGGATATAATAGGATGGAATCGTCATTTGGACTGAGATCACAAAGGGCTTTCTCGTTGGGTGAGGTCTCGATGGTGTGGAGGAGTTTCATGCAACTGATGTCATATATGTATATCTGGTCCAATAGCACCACTATTAATCTCTTTCTGTTCAGTTTGATTGATAAGATCGCTGTCGGGAATGTCAATTCACAGATATTGGAATTCTTCTTCGTGTTGAGGATCTTTAGTCTTCTAGGGGATTGATCTGGTCGGTCAGGTGTGCCAACAACAGCGATGAGTGAAGTTGAAAACAGCATCTGTGAGACTAATACTCCCGTATCCAACTCGAAACATTCGCCAAAGGGGTCCACGTTGAAGATTTTGAACCCATTCTCTCCACCGACGGAGAGACAGGAGTAGTCCTGGTTGAAATTAATGCAGTCGTACTGTGGAGTGACCATGGTAGCCCTGGTTGACGCTTCTGTGTGGTTGTACGATCAATGATCACAGTGATATCGTTGGAGGTTGTGGTGGTTACCA
>JAJMBA010000074.1:0-45025 GCA_030565205.1 Williopsis galapagoensis
GTTGTTGTTGTTGTTGTTGTTGTTGTTGTTGTTGTTGTTGTTGTTGTTGTTGTTGTAGTGGTTGGTGAAGTGTTCGCTAATTTGGCGCCCAACTTCAAATTGCCCCGGAATTTACGTAAGCACAGGGGTTACCCGGATGTGTATTTCTATTAATGTGTATTACAACGCAACTAGTGGCCCTTGTCCGTAGGATCGATCTTGAAGATCTTGTCAGCGTTCAGCAGTCTCTGTGGGTCCAATGCCAACTTGAGAGTTCTCATCATATCAACAGCCTCTTCACCAACTTCTTGCACCAGGAACTCTCTCTTGCCAACACCGACACCGTGCTCACCGGTACATGTTCCCTCGTTCTCCAATGCTCTGTCAACCATCCGGTTCACCAAGGTCTTGACCTCCTTCTCCTGTGCTGGAGTGTAGAGCACCAATGCATGGAAATTACCATCTCCAACATGTCCCAAGATTGTGTACAAGAACTTGTTCTTCTCCATATCAGTCTGTGTTTCACTGATAACCTTGGATAATTTAGAGATAGGCACAGCAACATCCGTAATATAAACACGAGACTCCTCACCTAAAGTTTCCTTTCCCCAATCAATGGTGGACCAAAGACCTTGACGTCTGGCGGACCATAACTCCTCCTTTTCTTCATCGGTTGTGGCGAATTGGAAATCGATAGATTGATTCTTGGTAGTGACATCTTTCAAAGTCTTAACCAACTCTTTAATGATTGGCTTGGACCCACCAACCTTAATCAACAAGGTTGGCTTCTCAATCCATGTCTTTGAAGTGGAGCCCATGGAGTTGATACACTTCATCATATTGGTATCCAACAATTCAACGGCATTAACTTGAACACCACGTCTAATGAACTCACTAGTAGCATCAGTGGCATTCTGAACATGAGGGAAGGTGACAACAGCAACGGTTTCCTCTTCAGGTTTAACATGTAATCTCAAAGTTACTTCAGTGACAATTCCCAAAGTACCCTCGGAACCAATAATCAATCCAGTAAGGTTGTAACCAGCTGCTGATTTTCTTGGACGTTTCTTCGTTTTAACAATAGTACCATCAGCCAAAACAACGGTTAAACCAATAACGTTCTCCTTCATTGTACCATATCTAGCAGCATTGGTACCTGAACATGAAGTACCAACCATTCCACCAATACAAGCACCTGGACCAGGGTCAGGACCGAATAAAAGTCCATGTGGTGACAGGTACTCGTTCAAATCTTGCCATCCAACAGCAGGCTGGACGGTGATATCCAAATCTTGTTCGTTGAATTTGACAATTTGATCCAAACGGGCAAGATCAATGGTGATACCGGCTCTTGTGGCGAAGAACTGGCCCTCCAGGGAAGTACCACCGGTAAATGGAACAATCGGGACTCTGTACTTGTGTGCGATCTTCATCACCTCTGAGACCTGTTCAGTAGAGGATGGATACACGACCATTCTTGGTGCTTGACCTGGGAGTGGATGATGGGTTTGATAAAATGAATCTGAATGGTTGGCGATTTCAGACTCTGAATTGGCAATGTTTGCAGAGCCCAACAACTGAGTGATCTCGTCGATTGCCTTTTTGAATTCCTGCTCCGTGGCATATTCGATTGGTGTGAGTGTATCAAGTTTTGTGACTGATGCAGTTGAGATGGTCGTGGTAGGATTGGAGGTGAATTTGAAGTATGAATAAGTCAAACCGATACCGGTGGAGAAGACCAATGCATGTTTCCACAGACTTGACTTTGGTGGAGTCGGTGGAGTTGACGAAGTGGATTGGAATCTTGCAAACCTAAGTCTAGGTCTGATTCTCAATCTATTCATCATCTTCTCTATTGGAATATTGAATGAAGACTCGGTGGTAGGTGTTGTGGAGAGGCATGATTATGAATAGAACGGTGAAATAATCTCGAGTGGATCAGAATTCAGAGGTGTGATTGGATCTGAGCCACAGTTTTAGATTAGTAGGCCTAAGCGATCTTCTTCGTATCACCACTGGTGCTCCGATCACTATCGAAAATGTCTCGGATGCAAGGGCATCATAGGCTTTATGTCCAGATATGGTATCATTAGCTACAAAATTGAAAACACTTCAAACAAAATGCATGTACAACTCAAACAGAATCCATTAAAACAACGAGATGAACCCATCTCATCAAATTAAAAGAATTTGCATCAGAAGCCTTGCAGTGCAATGGCAACGACACCATGTTTTATGAATACACTTTAGCAAGCCAAAACGTAAAGAAAACCATAGTCCAAAAAGTAGGGTAACATAATTAAACGTCTTCACCCCGCGAAGGGATCAGACAGTTCCAGTTGTTACACTGAAAAGAACAGATACTACACTTGATCTAAGCCAAAAGGCAAAGAGATCTTGTAAGGCTCTTGAAAGAGTTGGAGTGTGTAAAGAAAGAAAAGTGAAAGTTTTGACTTTTTTATACTCTGCGCCGTCCGCGAATTTGGGCGTTACCCGGACGTTGATCTTGAGTGGCGCTGGATCTATCAGGGCGGCTAATCTAATCTCGAACTACAACATCAGTAAACAACTCAAACACCAACCACGTGGCTCGAGCCCTACCCCTTTACACACAAGATGCACCAGGCCTTTACCATTGATTGATGATCCGAACACTAGCCAACCTCGACTGACTCTTAGAATAACTTGGGATGTTTTCTTTGATGAGATACACAGGGCGGCTAATTTCAAACTCATCATCATAATGAAGGTTAACCTGATGATGTTATTGAATCATTCAAATCCCAAGTTTGGATGGTATTTATTAAGTGGTTTTAAATGTCGGTCTGAAGGTTGGTTTTCGCTGAGATATCAATAGATGATGATGATGATTCCATTGATGACGATGATGATGTTCATAATGTTGGTATCCCCAGATATCCACGTTCTGAAGCATTCATGAGTTGCCCTCCCAATCAATTGATTCTAATCCCTCTGACTCTAGTGAATTTCATTTCCCTGTTTGAAACACCACAGAATGTCTGTATGATTGCTGAACTGATTGACTCTTTACAATTTTTTGAAAAGCTGGGAACTTTTTGAAGACGTATTGATGATATCGATGAAGCTTGAGTAAACCAATGGTTTAGTATACTTGAGATTAGACTGCTATAGAATAGCAATTTCAATTGAAATGATGATTATGATTATTGCCCGATCCATGATGATGTCAAAGCTATTATCCCGGGATAGCTTGAACCTTGCACTTTGAAAAAAAAAAAAAAAAAAAACATAAACGAGTCTTGGGATGTACTGATTCAGATTTGTGCCATGATTCAAATCTCAAAGTAAATTCAATAATTGACAAAATTTCCACTATTTAACCTAGAAAATCTCAAGAGATAAAAAAAAATCAATCCACCACAAACCAAAAGTTCTTGATATAAAAAATAACCACAACCAAAACTAGTGAAGAGTATCCTACTCTTAGAGTCTTTCAAACATGAATAATCCACAGACTTAATAAGTTTCGCTTCAAATATCCAGCAAAAATCACCCAAATGATTCCCTGGCCGAACAGTCTCGAACGGCGCAACAGCCTTAACCCAAGTTGAACAAAGGACTTAAACTTGAATGAAATAGCCTATGGAATGATCGACATCTGTAAGGGCACAACCACAAGTATGGGGAAGACCTCAAAGAGGCTTTGAATCTTAATCATCATTCGTCATCAAAAAAAAAAAAGTGTGTGAACTTCCCCATACTCAGGCCTCATAGAATATATTGACCACCACGTTGTACGTACCCCATGGATTATCCGTAGTAGTTGGACAGTATGGGTTATATCATCACCGGCGGCTAATATGATATGTTTATTTCGGGGTTCGGGCATTAATAATATCTGCCGAAGTGGTTTGGGACTTTTGGGACTAGTAAGGGGCACGGTCCACAGAGTTCAGACATACCTGTTTACCGGTCTTCTCCTTAGTTGCGGGCTTTGAATCGTTGAGAAGTTGACAAATCGTCAATACTTGATAATTTGTGTTGGGTAGGGTATCTTGGCCCCCTAATGACTCTATACAGGATCTATTTTTATCGGACCTCAGTTACAGGTATATATTGTTCCAGGTTATACAGTTCATGATGAAACCTTTGAAGCAGTCCTTACAACCTGTTATCGTATTGTTTGTGGTACGGGTTGACATCCTGCCTAAACGCGATTCTCGAAGACTCGCTATTTTCTTTTTTCCATCGATTAAAACAAGTCTTAAATGGATCACGATCGATCACAGATATCATAGGTGTAGCTGATGATGAGATCTATCCAGCCAGCAATCTACTCGAATCATTTACCCAAGGAACGGCCTCGGTTTCGGGTAGGAGTGCCGATGCACCCTAGCTGACGGCCTTAGAAGGGAGTTGAGAGTGTTCGGAAAAGAGCCGCTGGAAGACTGAACTGCAGCGGGTGATGCATCCCCCAAGTCTTCTTGTGTGGGGTAGTGGCCATGACAAGTTGGCGCAGAACAGGGCTGGGCTTAAGCGTTACACCTCCAATATTTTTTTTGACTCTGTGAGCCCATTGGGGGGTGGAACTTGGAAACCAGTGGAGTAGGTGAATCAGTGAAGATTAAGTCGGCACAGTTTGAAAGCATCTTCAAGTAGGCATGGCAGGGATTTGGTCACCAGGTATATGCTTTTAGTATCCAAGAACTTAAGAGCAGACTACCCTAGGAATTAGTACTAGTAGTATTCAAAAAATACCCAATAGGATATGGATATAGGACCATCACCGAAAGCATGCACACGCATTGTTACAAGCAGGTTGGTGGGGAAGAGTTGACCAGCGCCTGTGGGGTCTGTAGCACGTAGCCTCATACCATGGCAGAGTCTTGGTATACCTCCTAATCGATGACAGCACACCCTAATTAGGCGATAGCGGTTATAATACCGAATACGATCACCAACAAAAAAATAATTCTAATAAATCACCAGGACATTGGGTCTGGGACATGAAGTAGTTCGATTCGAATCAGGAGTCAGAGGATTTCCGATTCATACTTACAATTAGTGGTATGTGATCATTGAGTTGAACTGTTGTCAGTAACACCACTTTGTCCATTAAAGATACAGCCAGCGGAAGTTGTCGGCTAAGAGGCTATACGGTCGCGCGTCAAGCCGCTCGGGACTTGGAGACTCCGAGACTAAGAGACTCATTTATCAGGCCGAGATGAGAAGATCCCCAGAATTATCGGCACCTTTTCAAGTATAAAGGGCTCCCATCTCCACTCTCCACTCTCCACAACTTTCCACCCACGTCTACATACCCTATCAACTGAAGTTAACATCATGTCTGACTTTAACATTGAAGAGACACTCAAGCAATTGACCCTCGAGGAGAAAATCGGCCTTGTTGCCGGTATCGACTTCTGGCACACATACCCAGTTCCAAGATTGAACATCCCATCATTGAGATTCTCCGATGGTCCAAACGGTATCCGTGGTACCAAGTTCTTCAACGGTATGGGTGGTGCTGTCTTGCCAAACGGAACCGGTCTTGCATCCACTTTCAACAAGGATTTGCTTAAGGAAGCCGGTGCCCTAGGTGGTCTTGAGGCAAAGTCCAAGTCTGTCCACGTTGATTTGGGTCCAACTGCCAACATGCAAAGAGGTCCATTAGGTGGTCGTGGTTTCGAGTCCTTCTCCGAGGATCCATACTTGGCTGGTATTGCTGCTGCTAAGGTTGTCCAAGGTTTGCAATCCGAGCACGTTGCTGCCACAATGAAGCATTACGTTGGTAACGATTTGGAGCACGAGCGTAACTCTGCTGATGCCATTGTCACCCCAAGAGCTTTGAGAGAGATCTACTTGGAGCCATTCAGATTGGCAGTTAAGTACGCGGACCCAAAGGCTTTCATGACCGGTTACAACAAGGTCAACGGTGAACACGTTTCCCAATCAGACTTCTTGATCAACCAAGTCTTGCGTAAGGAATGGGGTTGGGATGGTACTGTCATGTCTGACTGGTTCGGTACTTACACTGCTGCCAAGTCCCTTGAAGGTGGTTTGGACATTGAGATGCCAGGTCCACCAAGAGTCAGAACCAAAGATCTTGTCACCCAACAAGTTGCCTCCAGAGAGTTGAACTCTAAGGATTTGGATGCTCGTGTTGAAGGTGTCTTGAAGCTTGTCAAGTATGCTTTGGAATCTGGTATTCCAGAGAACGGTCCAGAGACTGAGAGAAACACCCCAGAGACTGCTGCTCTTTTGAGAAAGATTGCTGGAGAGGCCATTGTTCTTTTGAAGAACGAGGATAGCGTTTTGCCATTGAAGAAGGATGCTTCCATTGCTGTCATTGGACCAAACGCCAAGATCTCAGCTTATTCTGGTGGTGGTTCTGCTTCTTTGACTCCGTTCTACACTGTCACCCCATACGAAGGTATTACCAATGCTGTTGGTTCGGAGCCAGCTTACACCACCGGTACTTATGGTCACTTGTCCCTTCCAGGTTTCGCTCACTTGTTGACCAACCCAAAGACTGGTGAGAAGGGTTTCGACTTGACTTTCTACCATGAAGATGAGAACGCCAAAGAGAGACATGCTTTCGACAGCTTCAACTTGAAGACCTCCCATAACATTCTCTTTGATTACACCCACCCTGAGATCAAATCTCCAGACCAAGCCTTCTACGCTACTTTGAAGGGTAAGTACCTCGCGGAGGAGACTGGTGAGTACGAGTTTGGTGTTTCTGTCATCGGTACTGCTTTGTTGTTCGTCAACGATGAGTTGGTTGTTGATAACAAGACTGCTCAAATCAAGGGTTCTAACTTCTTCGGTAACGGTACCCCAGAGATCATTGGAACCGTCAAGCTCGAGGCTGGTAAGGAGTACGACATCCGTATCGAGTGGGGTTCAGGTCCTACTTACACTGTTGTCGAGAGAGAAGGTGTTGACTTCTCCGGTAACGGTGCCCTTGCCTTTGGTCTGGCTAGAAAGATTGAGCCAAAGGCTGAGATTGCTAAGGCTGTTGAGTTGGCCAAGTCTGTTGACAACGTTGTTATCGTTATTGGTACCAACGGTGAATGGGAGTCTGAGTCTTACGACAGAAAGGACATGTCTCTTCCAGGTCACACTAACGAGTTGGTCGAGGCTGTTCTCGAGGCTGCTCCAAACGCCGTCATTGTCAACCAATCTGGTACTCCAGTTGAGTTCCCATGGATCAAGAAGGCCAAGGCTGTCTTACAAACCTGGTTCGGTGGTAACGAGTTGGGTAATGCCATTGCTGACGTTGTCTTTGGTGATGTCAACCCATCTGGTAAGTTGTCCTTGACCTTCCCAATCAAGAACGAGGATAACCCAGCCTACTTGAACTTCAGATCAGAGAGGGGTCGTGTCTTGTACGGTGAGGATATCTTCATCGGTTACAGATACTACGAGAAGTTGCAAAGACAAGTTGCCTTCCCATTCGGTTACGGTTTGTCATACACCACTTTCGAGCTGTCCAACTTGAAGGTCTCTGTCGATGAGGCTTCCAACAAGCTCTCCGTTGATATTAACGTCAAGAACACCGGTAAGGTTGATGGTCAAGAAGTTGTCCAAATTTATATCTCCAAGGATGAGACCGATGTGATTAGACCAGTTAAGGAGTTGAAGGACTTTGAAAAGGTTGCATTGAAGGCTGGTGAGGAGAAGACCGTTTCCCTCGAGTTGTCATTGAAGGACTCTGTTTCCTTCTTCGATGAATGGCAAAACGAGTGGTCCGTTCAAGCTGGTTCTTACACTGTCCAAGCTGGTACTTCTTCAGACGATATCGCCTTGCGTGAGAAGTTTGACGTCAAGAAGGCCTTCTTCTGGACCGGTTTATGATTATGGTTTGTCGTACGTGACATAATGATCTTTTACGAATTAGCATAGTTGACCTATGGATGACCTTATAAATATGTTATAAACAGTTAAGTTGTTCGATCTTTTGATTGTAGTTCACAAAATTATTGCTAGTGTCACCCAGACACGTTTTTATAGCATCCATGACTGCCCCTGCGGTTTATTGCCACTCTTTAAACTCAAATGATGAACTACAAGCTATTTGATTTTTCCTTAGATTGTAAATATACAGCAACTTTTTCTAGCACCCTCTTGGCTCACATATCCAAGACAGTTATTCAATCCGTATGAATCCCAAAAACCAACTTCTTTACAACCTTATCCTTCAAGTCCGAGCCGCTATTAGATCTCTTAACCTTCACTTTATCCTGTGTGAAACTGATATATCTGGTTCTGTTGCCTCTTGGAGGCGTTACGAAGCTCGGTATGCTTCTCAAATCATCACCATTCCATAGCGTGTCTAGTAGGTATGTGCCTTGTTTTCTTGGTTCTGCGAGCTGTGTCGATGTGGAAGGGTGATAGTGGATATATCCTTGGTGTTCATCGATACTGAGATCGGCAAGGGCAGTTCTCTTGACACGTTTAAGCGGTGGAGAGATAGGAGTGATGTTCTCTTTGTTGCTGACGTATTCATTCTCATCTTGGATGGAGGCTGTGGCGAGTTGTTGAATGGTGGAGTAGTCCGTTGGATCTTCAAAGATCTTGAAGGCCAACTTTGGCGCTTGTTTCGTGAGAGATGGATATAGAGATGTGTTCTTGTGTGGTGATGATTTCAAAGGTGATGACTTTGTTGGTGATTTGGATGGAGACCGACTCAGTCTCTTAGGCGATGAACCGAGCTTGGAGATGCTGTGTGTGGAGGTGTTGATGTTGCTATCCCTAGAGGAGAGCGGTGGTCTGTGAGGAGGTTTCTGTGGGGATGGAGTTCTGGAAAGCATGGCGTGGATGTGTATGTGATCGATGGAGAGTAACACGAAGAACTATGGAAAGGAACGGCTTTAAAAACAGGGATGTGTGCTCTTTTTATACAAGTTACCCCTTCCTAGAAAGAGTCGCAAATGCAACTTATCCCGCCCAAACACTGCGCCTACCGTGTTTTAATTTCCGAACGCGTCTCTGACACTTTTTTTTAGTTCCTACCCTTTCTCGCAAATTGCCATGGATGCAATTCTCAATTCATACCGTGATTCCCTGCTTGCGTCCCAACTCTCAACAACGTTGGGGTCTGTGACCGTGTTGTGCTCTTCATATTCTCAGCCATAGTGGATCAAAGCCATTCATCTCTTATACTTTGGTGGTAACCCTGGTTCATATTGACCATTGGTACAAAGCCATGCCAGACTTCTTGGACTCTGATCACCGTCACCGATAGGTCCCACGACTTCATAATTCGGTGGTGTTGCATTGATCATGGCCTCAGGGTGTAATACGAAGATTGAAGGTTTGAAAATGATCTTGGTTCTCGAACAACCATTTATTGAAACTGGGCTCTTTTCGGTATATCCATCACCAATGCACAAACTCGATGAAGATACGTCTCTGATAAGTGCATCTGCAATGGGAGAAGAATCAATTGGATAATCAGCGATCGTGCTCAACCCCAGTGAGCAATCATATGTTTGGAGACCAACGGAGACGTGTAATGAATGTGTGATTCTAAGACCATCAATTATGACACTGTGGTCTTCACAGTCGTTATTGCTGGCATATGGGATCACTTTGAAATGCATCATTTTTGGTATTTGCACAGCGCATTTAAAATTGAGTGGTTGATAAGGGTCATCTGACATTGGGAAAGTTCTCAACATTAATGTTTGTTGATTGATAACTGAATGATACTCTGGTGCAATAATGGTTGGATTTTTTTTTCTTGGACATTTCACTTTCTGAACGAAGACCACACTGATATACTTTACAATACCAACTATTGGTACCAATGGATTTGGATTCGTCTCAACAGTCAAATCAAAAGACCCACCTAAATTACAAACCCTTGATGATATGCTCACATAATACTTCATTATTCCTCTCCAGTCACCATTCAGTTCCCGATTATCATTTGGTATCAAGGAATGAGGAAGTGGACATCTTATTAATTTAATCCCTTTCTTAATTGGTGGTAAAAGCTCCTTACTGATGATCTTGTTATTCTTACTCGTAATGATGTCAACTTCAAGGTGATATTTTCTGGAACCCAATAAATGATCCACCGATTCCGGTAATGAAGGTTCGATCACGAATTGAAACGGAATCATATAGACACCTCTGAGCAATAACGATGATTGATTGGAATATCGAAACGTCTCATTGACTATAGTATTCTTTAACTTTGACAAGACGGGCTTGTTCAACTCCCTGGAATACACCGTATCAACACAATCACCAATAAATTTGACACCAATTGAATCCAATTGAGTTGAGTATCTCACTTTCAATTTGAGTATCCCTCTAAGACAGCTTACTGATGCTTCGGATCTCTCAGCCGCCGTGATTCCTTTCAACACCACCGTTTGATCAGGCACGATGAGATCGATCGATAAAGCGCCCCAGGAGAAGCTAAAACGTTTGAATTTCAGAAGGAATCTATTTATGAGGTCGAAGAGAGTAAGCTGACCCATGATTGGTTTAACCGCTGTGGTGGGAAGGGTGCTGATGGGGATTGTTGTAGATGAAGGAAAGAAGGATCGTGAGAAATCACGGGGAAGAGGAAAACGGAAAGGCATCCTCCACAAGAACCCGATGTGTCACTTTTATCCGCCAGCAACTATGCCTTGGGGCTATGCACTACTAACCATCTCTACTTGATGAATGACTCTTTATAACTACCATTGATTCAATTGCACAGATCACAGCTCATCCTTAGCATAGCCAGAGATCCCCACGAGCTCAACGGTGAACACCAAATCCGCATCTGGAGGGATAACACCACCGGCACCACGCTTACCATAACCCAAGTGTGATGGAATTGTAAGCTTACGTTGTTCTCCAATACACATACCTTGGACACCTTGATCCCAACCTTGGATGACTTGTCCAACACCCAATGTAAATGCGATTGGTTGACCACGCTCAAGAGAACTGTCAAACACAGTGCCGTCCTCCTTAAGAGATCCGGTGTAGTGGACTTGGATTTGATCACCCTTAGTAGCTTTTCTGGTACATTCAGCATCTGGGATCTTCTTAGTGACACCTATTAACAGTCAGTTCGTTAGTACTTCAATGTCAATTGGTTAAATGGGTGTAACAGGGGTCAAGGGGCGGTGGATAGACATACCAATTTGTAATTGGTCCGCAGCCATGGCGGTTGAGGTAAGAGAGGCAGCAGCCATCAAAAGGGCAATTTGTTTTGAGAAAAGCATCTTTTATAGATCAATTAGACTTGTAGATAAGGAGTAATGCGCTGAGTTGCACCGTGGTATGTTGACGGTTGAGTGTTATCAATGGATCGTGGATGGTCAGCCCGCTCAACGTCCGCGAAAAACTGAAAAATGGAAATAGAAAAATAGTGACACAGAACATCCGAACATCGCAACTGCAAGCTCTACATAAAATCTTTGATTATCTCAAGTAGTAATAATGATCGCTCATTGACTCTTCACAATAGGGTAGCTCAACATGTATGAGGTGCTATCACAACTGACACTCTCTCTTTTTCGAAGATTCCACCTCATGCTTTGATAACTTCTCAGGATGATTTGTCTGTTCATGCTGGTTCTTACTCTGTTCATGCAATTCTTCCGATAATATCGTTTTGCTCGAAAAGTTTGAAGCCAAGAATTCACTCATCTGGATCAATTGGTATGTTTCACATTAATATATCCGAAATCTTATTATTATAGTATCCTTGCTGGTATAAGTGAGGTCCGTAGTATACATAGATCTCCTCATCGGATCGGAACAAAGCCAGGCGGCCCATCCCTGCAGCTAAATTTATTGGATTGGTTGTTCATATTTTCCCTTCACCAACAACACTACACTTCGTGATCTTCTTGTAACGTTCTCATTTCTAGCAATAACGACCCTTTTGTTAAATTATCTGACACACATCATGTGTGTTTTGAACCAGTATGGGATTACTCTTGGAAGATTTGAGGTGATCCTTCCATGGAACCTCCATGCTAGCCGCCCAGTTTTAAGCTGACTGAACACCTTGATTAGATCAATTCAAATAATTAATCAGTCTTCGTTTGTGTGATCTTTTTAATGATATGATTCTTTAGGATCTCAAGTTTTCATGTAAACCTCCTCAAGAACGAAGAATTTCAGTAGATGTATATTAATCAGAGAAAGATTTTGGTACACCTAAATCCATATTCTGGTACAGTACCCTAAGAGAATGTATCCAGAAACCAAGGAACTACAACCGACTCAAAAGATCATCATTCATAAAATAACTGTCATACAGGGCGGTAAACACACTAATAATCACAGTCCGGACCAGAAGAAAGCCTTATTGACCTCGAACTTCTCACATAAAGCGATGTCATCAGAAGAAGTACCAGCTTGGACAGAGTAAGAACCTGATTGGACAGACCATTCATTTTGCCATTCATCAAAGAATGAGACAGACTCCTTCAAAGAGAGCACCAATGAGACAGTCTTCTCTTCACCAGCCTTCAACGCAACCTTTTCAAACTCCTTCAGCTCCTTTACTGGTCTAATCACATCAGTCTGGTCCTTGGAGATATAGATTTGGACAACTTCCTGGCCATAGATCTTACCTGTGTTCTTAACATTGACATTGACAGAGATCTTACCAGAAGACTCATCAACTTCCACCTTTAAACCAGATAGCTTAAATGTGGTATAAGACAGACCATGACCAAACGGGAAAGCAACTTGTCTCTGCATCTTCTCGTAATATCTATACCCAATGAAGATATCCTCACCATATAAAACACGACCCCTCTCAGACTTGAAATTGAGATAAGCAGGATTATCCTCGTTCTTGATTGGGAAGGTCAAAGACAACTTACCAGATGGGTTGACATCACCAAAGATAACGTCAGCAATGGCATTACCCAACTCGTTACCACCAAACCAAGCTTGAACAATAGCTTTAGCCGTCTTGATCCATGGGAACTCCACCGGTGTACCAGACTGATTCACAACCACGGTGTTAGGGTTAGCATCAATCACGGCCTCGATCAATTCATCAGTATTGTGAGGCAATTTCATATCCTTTCTATCATAAGACTCAGATTCCCATTCTCCATTGGTCCCTACAACGAGAATCACATTATCGACGGACTTTGCCAGCTCCACAGCTTTTGCCAATTCAGCTTTAGGATTGATCCTCTTCGCCATACCGAATGATAGAGCACCAGCACCAATATGATCAATTCCATCTCTATCTTCAACGGCATAGGTAGCACCAGATCCCCATTCAATCCGGATATCGTACTCTTCACCAGCTTTCAGTTCAATGGAACCAATCACCTCGATCGTACCATTTCCAAAGAAGTTTGGACCTCTGACTTGATCAGTCTTGTTATTCACCACAACTTGATCATTGACGAACAACACACCTGTACCAAGCACAGCAAGTCCAAAGTCATAGACCCCATCATCATCCGGGGTGTATTTACCACTCAGCACAGCGTAGAATGCATCATCTGGGGATGGTAGATCTGGATGTTCATAATCATAGAGGAAATGGTATGAGCTCTTGGTGTTCAAGATATCGAATGGTTTCTTATCCACAACGTCATGCGATTCATGATAAAACGCAAGATCGAACCCCTTTTCACCAGTTCTGGAGTTTGATAACAGATGAGCGAACCCAGGGAGAGAAACATGTCCATAAGTACCAGTGGTGTATGGTGGGTTGGATCCAATCGTATTGGCAATACCTTCGTATGGGGTAACGGTGTAGAAAGGGGTCAATGATGCTGAGCCACCACCGGCATACGCTGAGATCTTTGCGTTTGGTCCAATAACAGCGACAGTGGCATCTTTTTTGAGAGGTAGGAGATCATCTTCGTTCTTCAATAGGACGATGGATTCACCAGCAATTTTTCTCAACAGAGCAGCTGTCTCTGGGGTATCATTAGCAAATTCTGGTCCATTCTCCGGAATTCCGGACTTTAAAGCAAACTTCACAAGTTTGAGCACCCCTTCGACCCTGGCGTCCAAGTCCTTAATGTTCAACTCCCTCGAAGAAATTTGTTGTGTCAAAACTTCCTGGGTTCTCATTCTCGAAGGACCTGGCATCTCAATGTCCAAACCTGCCTCAATTGCTTTACCAGCGGTATAAGTCCCGAACCAATCGGACATCACAGTCCCATCGTATCCCCATTCTTCACGTAGGATATCTTTCAATAAATATTCCGATTGCGAGACGTGTTCACCATTGATCTTGTTGTATGCTGTCATCAGTGCCTTTGGCTCAGAGTGCTTGATCGCCAATCTGAATGGCTCCAAATAGATCTCTCTCAACGCTCTCTGTGTAATCACAGCATCAACGGAATTACGCTCATGTTCCATATCATTTCCCACGAAATGCTTGATAGTTGCAGCGATACCTTCAGATTGTAAACCGTCAATGATCTGAGCAGACACGATTCCTGACAAGTATGGATCTTCTGAAAACGATTCAAACCCACGACCACCAAGAGGGCCTCTATGCATATTCACCGTTGGGCCCAGTTCAAGGTGGGCAGATTTCGATTTGGCCTCTTGACCGCCTAGCACACCAGCTTCTCTCAACAGTTCCTTGTTGAAAGTGGACGCGAGAGCAGTACCATTGGGCAGGACGGCACCGCCGATTCCCTTAAAGATCTTGGTTCCAGAGATGCCATTTGGACCATTGGAAAACCTCAGTGATGGGATATTGAGTCTTGGAACAGGGCAGGTGTGCCAGAAATCTCTACCGGCAAGCAAAGCGATCTTTTCCCCAAGGGTCAATTGAGCCAACGTTTCGTCGATGTTGAGTTCCGCCATGCTGCAGTTGGTGACGGCGATGTAAACTCAAGCCAGAGGGGTGTGGCTGGTGATAGTTACAAGGCCTCTTGGAAATCTGGCGGCTGTCTGCACAATCTCGGGAAGCTCGCTCCATCTAGTCCCCTAGTCCCCTAGTCCCCTAGTCCCCCGGCCGCGTGGTCACAGACGCTAAGTCCGCGTCAGCCTAAACGCACGTTAGCCGTGACAAAAGTGGGGATATCACCTTCCAAGTTTCCCAGGCGATATATCATAGCTTCTGAAAGTGGTCTTTTCGAACAATCATGTTACAATCTACAGTTAGAATGACTTTAACTGACTGCCTCTCTCTCAACTGTGATGGATGGCGGTGTTCCGGCTTAGTCCAGCGTACGGAAGTTCATCACAACCGCATACCCTGCACCCCAGACACGATGTTGTTGCCTGATCTCCACAAAATTTTACAGCGGGAATGAGACTCTCCAGAATCCAGATCCTTTTATAAATAGGGGATCTTGGCTTGGAGATCCATCCACACCCAATTTTCAATTTTGTCTCAATCCCACATCAGCAACAAGAAGCAAAAATGTCCGACTTTGATGTTCAGGAAAAGCTTTCACAACTCACCCTCGATGAGAAAATCTCCCTCGTGGCTGGTATCGACGCATGGCACACGTTTGCCGTTCCAAGGCTCAACATCCCATCATTGAGATTCTCCGATGGTCCAAATGGTATCCGTGGTACTAGGTTCTTCAACGGAGTCGGTGGTGCCGTCTTGCCAAATGGTACTGGTATTGCTGCCACGTTCGATAAGGAATTGATAAGAGAAGCCGGTGTTCTTGCGGGTCTTGAAGCCAAATCCAAGTCTGTCCATGTCGAATTGGGACCAACCGCTAACATGCAAAGAGGTCCATTGGGTGGTCGTGGTTTCGAGTCCTTCTCTGAAGACCCATACTTGGCTGGTATCACCGGAGCAAAGATTGTCGAAGGTTTGCAATCCGAGCATATTGCTGCTACTATGAAGCATTATGTCGGTAATGACCTGGAACATGAGCGTAATTCCGTTGATTCAATCGTCACACAGAGAGCATTGAGAGAGATCTATTTAGAACCATTCAGATTGGCCGTGAAGTACGGTGATCCAAAGGCCTTCATGACAGGCTATAACAAAGTCAACGGTGAACATGTTTCCCAATCTGATTTCTTGTTGAACCAAGTGCTACGCAAAGAATGGGGTTTTGATGGTACGGTGATGTCGGATTGGTTCGGTACTTATACCGCTGGTAAATCAATTGAGGCAGGTTTGGACATTGAAATGCCAGGTCCTCCAAGATTAAGAACAAAAGAAGCCTTGACACAGCAGGTTTCATCAAGAGAATTGAACGTCAAACATTTGAACACTGCCGTTGAAAACATTTTGAAATTGGTCAAGTACGGATTGGAATCCGGAATCCCAGAGAATGGGCCAGAATCCGCAAGAAACATCCCAGAAACCTCTGCATTCTTGAGAAAGATTGCTGGTGAGTCCATTGTTCTTTTGAAGAACGAGGATAACGTCCTTCCATTGAAGAAAGATGCCACTGTTGCTGTTATTGGGCCAAACGCTAAGATCTCAGCTTACGCCGGTGGTGGTTCTGCTTCATTAGCACCATTCTATACTGTCACGCCATATGAAGGTATTGCCAACACGATTGGATCCAATCCACCATACACCACTGGTACTTATGGACATTTATCCCTTCCAGGTTTTGCACACTTACTGACCAACCCTAAGACCGGTGAGAAAGGAATGGATCTTTCCTTCTATCATGACTCCCCAGAAGTGAAGGATAGAGCACCATTTGATACTTTGAACTTGAAGACTTCATACAACATGCTTGCTGACTATAAGCATCCGGATATCAAGTCCCAAGAACAGTTGTTCTATGCCACTATCACAGGTACTTATCATGCCGAAGAGGATGGAATCTATGATTTCGGTGTCACCGTTGCTGGAACAGCATTGCTCTACGTTGATGATGTGCTAGTTGTTGATAACAAGACCAAACAGATCAGAGGCTCAAGTTTCTTTGGAAATGGAACTATTGAAGAGAAGGGCTCCGCTAAGTTCGAAAAGGGGAAGGATTACACTATCCGTATCGAATGGGGATCAGGTGTGACGTATGACGCTGATAACAAGGAGGGCATTGATTTCATCGGGAATGGATCAATCTCGTTCGGTATGGCCAAGCAGATTGAGCCAAAGGCTGAGATTGCCAATGCTGTTGAGCTTGCAAAGTCCGTTGAAAATGTTATCATTGTGATTGGTACAAATGGTGAGTGGGAGTCCGAGTCATATGATAGAAAAGATATGTCCCTTCCAGGTCATACAGATGAGTTGATCGAGGCTGTTTTGGAAGTCGCACCAAATGCTGTGATTGTAAACCAATCTGGTACTCCAGTGGAGTTCCCATGGATCAAGAAGGCCAAGGCTGTTATTCACGCTTGGTTTGGTGGTAATGAGTTGGGTAATGCCATTGCTGATGTTGTCTTTGGTGATGTCAACCCATCTGGTAAGTTGTCCTTGACCTTCCCAATCAAGAACGAGGATAACCCAGCCTACTTGAACTTCAGATCAGAGAGGGGTCGTGTCTTGTACGGTGAGGATATCTTCATCGGTTACAGATACTACGAGAAGTTGCAAAGACAAGTTGCCTTCCCATTCGGTTACGGTTTGTCATACACCACTTTCGAGCTGTCCAACTTGAAGGTCTCTGTCGATGAGGCTTCCAACAAGCTCTCCGTTGATATTAACGTCAAGAACACCGGTAAGGTTGATGGTCAAGAAGTTGTCCAAATTTATATCTCCAAGGATGAGACCGATGTGATTAGACCAGTTAAGGAGTTGAAGGACTTTGAAAAGGTTGCATTGAAGGCTGGTGAGGAGAAGACCGTTTCCCTCGAGTTGTCATTGAAGGACTCTGTTTCCTTCTTCGATGAATGGCAAAACGAGTGGTCCGTCCAAGCTGGTTCTTACACTGTCCAAGCTGGTACTTCTTCAGACGATATCGCTTTGCGTGAGAAGTTTGAGGTCAAGAAGGCTTTCTTCTGGTCTGGTTTGTGATTAGTGAGTGACCCGTCTTACTTGTTTTTTGATGATTATGTGATTGTAGTTCCTGGATCCTAATTCCCATTAACAGAGCGATATGCCAACAATAGCTCTATATTGTTTGGTACGTGCCGACACCGGCGCTTCCCCCGCTTCCGGCGTTCCCTGTTTGCCGAATCTCCGACTTTTTCCGTTTTTTTCTGCGCAGAGCCATTCCAAAAGAGAAACTCGACAGCATGGTTAACCACAATTGACCATGCGGAAAGACGGGGAAGACAGGTACAGCGATAATACTGACTGGAAAATCATCACACAAGACTATACAGCATCACAGCACTGATAGATCGCATCGTAGGTTTGCAGAACACCAACTTCCCAATGGAATAGCTTTCTCTAAGCCCCCCATATCACCTCATACTCACAAGTTTAGGCTAAGCTTTCAATCACACGGCGGGTTCTTTTCAATCCACCTCCCCAAGAACTTTTGTCCAGCCATCGCATAGTGATGAGAAATTTTCAAACCTTTTTTTTTAACTTTTAGCATATATCAGATCTAACTACAACCCCTCCCTTCCTCTCACACCATCCACATATACACTACTCAGTGATGTCCTCCTCCACCGGGCTGAAAAACCTCAAGTCGGACACTAGGTCCACTGAGCTCCAGGAAGACATCTCCATCACCGATGTGAACGACAATAACTCCCAAACTGGTGAGATTAAAGAGACAGAAGTCAAGAGATCTCTCCAAACCCGTCACATCACCATGATTGCCCTTGGTGGTACTATTGGTACCGGTTTGTTCATCGGTATGGCTACTCCATTGACCATCGCTGGCCCAGTGAATGCCCTTTTTGCCTATTTATTTATGGCCACGATCGTGTACTCTGTCACACAATCTCTTGGTGAGATGGCCACATACATTCCTGTGACATCTTCTTTCACCGTGTTCACCACAAGATTCTTGAGTCCTGCTTTGGGTGTTGCCGTGGGTTACACGTATTGGTTTTCATGGGCCATCACATTTGCTTTGGAATTAAGTATCGTTGGTCAAGTGATCCAATATTGGACCGATGCCGTGCCACTAGCAGCATGGATTGGTATCTTCTTTGTCATTTTAACCACTGCAAACTTCTTCCCTGTGAAATTCTACGGTGAAGTTGAATTCTGGGTCGCCAGTGTCAAGGTTGTTGCCATCATCGGATTCATCCTCTATGGATTCATCATGGTTTGTGGAGCCGGTGTTTCTGGACCAATTGGATTCAGATACTGGAGAAATCCAGGCCCATGGGGTCCAGGTTACATCTTTGAAGGTACTTCTAAAGGTCGCTTCCTCGGTTGGGTTTCATCTTTGATCAATTCTGCATTCACATACCAAGGTACAGAGTTGACTGGTATCACTGCTGGTGAATCCAAAAACCCAAGAAAAGCCGTTCCAAAAGCCATCAACACCGTCTTGTTCAGAATCTTGTTATTCTTTATCCTCTCATTGTTATTTATCGGTTTATTGGTCCCATATGATGATCCAGCCTTGAGTAATGATTCTTCATACACCGCATCATCACCATTCATCGTCGCTATCAAGAACTGTGGTACCAAGGTTCTTCCAGACATTTTCAACGTTGTCATCCTCACCACCATCATCTCTGCTGGTAATTCCAACGTTTACGTCGCTTCCAGAACTCTTTACTCCTTGGCCAAGACCGGATTGGCTCCAAAATGGTTTGCTATCACAGACAAGAACGGTGTTCCATACTACTCTGTTGCCTTCTCTGCCTCCATTGGTCTCATTGGTTTCATGAGTGTTTCATCTGGTGCCACCAAAGTGTTTAACTGGTTGTTGAACATCACTGCCGTTGCTGGTATGTTCACATGGTGGGCCATCTCTGTTTCACACATCAGATTCATCCAAGCTCTACACCACCAAGGTAAGACACGTCATGACTTACCATATAAGGCTAAGTTCATGCCTTGGTTCGCTTATTACTCGGCCATTTGTAACTCCATCATCATCGTCATACAAGGTTATGAAGCATTCGTTCAAGGGTTTGACGTTGAATCATTTTTCATCGCTTATATCAGTGTAATTTTGTTCTTTGTGATATATATCTTTTTCCAATTCTTCTGGTTTAAAGGTCCATTGTGGTGGACTCTGGATGAGATCGATATCGATACTGATAGACGTGATATCGATGCTATCGTTTGGGAAGAGGATGCTCCACCAAAGAACATTTGGGAAAGAATTTGGAGAATCTTGGGTTAAACTTTTGATACCCTTCCAAGTAGTCTGTATGATGACTAGATCATAAGTTGCGTGCATTTATAATTAATTATTAATATTTTAAAATGAACCTGTAGTTTTCCTCTCACAATAATATTCATAAGTAAAAAATTTTTGAGATATTGAAAAAATAGGAAGAAGGTAATATAAAAAAAAAAGAAAATTAACCCCCAAAAAAATCCAAAGCTCGAGAGCTACAGTCCCTAACAATTAGATTGATTTATTCACTTCCCGAAATTAACTAACAATCCATTTAAAAAAGGAACACCCATAATCTACCTCATAGTCCCACAAACACCTGATATCAAAAATCAGAGATGTCCGGGTACATCCGAACACCAACATCGTGAATACAACAGCTACTTTCAATACTCAAAGTCTCTTATCTAATTAATTACATGAACCATCAGAAGTTAGCCTTGACAGGTAAGTAGTGCATAACAATAACATCTTCCCAATCGTCCGACACCACTGATTGATCACCATCGGCAAATTTTTGTGCCAGTGCATTCGAATAATACGGTTTAGTCTCATCGGAACTAGTCCCTATAGTTATATGTGGGAACTTGTTCCCAACCCCACATGACACTGATTGTTTAGTGGTCCTGTCAAAGAAATGGATCTCCTGAATCAATATTGCAAGGCACTTCTCATCATGGATCACTTTAGAGAATTTAATCGTAGTGGTGATGTTGAATTTTTCTCCTTGGGTTTTGTATAATTCCATGTATTGTTCCCATATGGCCTTTTCATCGTCCGTACCCTTGGAGCCCTGGGCCACATGAGAAAGTGTTATATGGAACTCGTTTTGGATCCGTTGTGCGGATTTCAATTGTGAATAGAAGGAATCAACATTAGAGAATTTAGCGTCAAGTTGGTGAATGATTGATTTATGTGGGACATCGATGCTGAAATAAACTGGTTTCCTAATCTTGGTCTTTGTTGGGGTTGAAGATTTCACCTTGTTTGGCTTCAATGGAGTTTCTGGTTTGTTTTGACGTTTTTTATTATTTCCAAACGTTTTCAAAAATGTTGGTTTGAAAAGTAATGCTTCTTTGAAACTCTTTTCAAATTCAGAATCACTTGGAATCTCTCCGATTATTGTTGGGTATTTATTTTTCAAAACAGTCAAGATCTTTTTAGCATTAGTCAAAGATGAATCCTTCGATGTGACTTCGAGATCAATAACCAAATCGAATTGATTATCTGGTGATTTCGAAATATTCACATTTTGAAACCTTTGGATGAACCCAGACATGATTTTCTCAGTGAGCTTCTTGTCACTTGATGCCTTGATCGATTGATGATTATCACCTCTGAGAACAACTCTATCTATAGTGACGTCCCATAGTTTATCTTTGTCAGTGTCCCTCTTGATGAAGTTCAATCCGATGAATTTGATAGGAATGTTGTGTGAGAGGTATTTATCCTTCTCCTTCATGATACCTTCGAAGATCAGCTGTCTCTCTCTGAATTGATGATTGTTCTTATCCATAACCACACATTGTTTCGCTTGAAGAGTTGTTAACCCCCTCTTGATGAATTCAACAGCACCACTTTTCCCATTGGGAACTTCATCATTGATCACAATCCCCCATTCATTTGGTAAAACTCCGGTCAATGTCATTGCAGTTGTGGTTTTACCACATCCGATAGTGGCGATGGGTACCAAGACGAACTTTGTTGATTGATCCAATAATTTCAAATCTTCAAGGGCATTAGCAGTTTCCAACTCTTTGATTTTATCACTGTTCAAAATCTCCGATGCAGTCATTCCATAATTGTTCAAGAACCGTTCTCTCAACTCAATGATTCCAAACCCTTCAAGGTATCGATCCCTCAATGTCTTATCATTATCCAAGATCGGTATCACAAAGTCCAAATACTTATTCGTGATGTATTTATGCTTGGTCAACCTCACCCCTTGTCTCGTCCCAGAGGTTATATATTGCTTTGTGACTTCTCTCAATTGTCTATACATTAGGTATGGTTCTTCGAATTTAAACTTGAAGAAGTAGTCAATCAGTTGATTATCGAAATCTCGAGTCTTACACCGTATGACAAAACCTTCGGTTTCAAACCCGTTATACGACCCAAGTTTCGAATGTTCCATAAGTTTCTCCTTCAATGATGCAAAGTTCTTCTCGGTGAAATGTTGGACTTCTTGAAACCCGTACTGTTTACCAAATTGGATCACTTCTCTAATGGGGGATGTCTTAAAGATCGGGGTATTGTCGTTCAATCCGTGCAAGTACAAACCAGACTTATCAGCAGGATATCCAATGACATGTTCCTCGAATGAATCATCACACAATTCACATACCGCAGTGACATTCATCTCGTAAATCGTCTTAGCAAATTCCTCCACTGAAATCCCAATCTTGCTCAATTGTTGAACAAGGGCTTCCTCACCGGCACGTGCATGGTTTCTATCAATATCATCCCTGGACCCATATGAATGCTTGCTGCATACGATGATCTTCCCATTGGACAATGCTGAGATGAAGATGATGCATCCGTTCTCCTTAGAGGTGACGTCATATGGTCCAATGGTGTTTTTTGCCAACCAGTCCCATTTGGTCTGTGGGATCTCATCAACGTTGAAAAACTTGTCATACCCCCTCACAACGATCCTGGACTCACCAGCAAGAGTGAATAGGCCTCTGGCATGACTGGGGAGGAGGACCTTGGGTTTGCCGTAGTCCCATTCGTTGAACTTCCACCGATGGAGTTGTTTTGATGAGTTGGAGACCTGAAAGGTTCGCTTGTTGACGTTTCCTTTCTGTTTGAATGCGGTGGCTTCCTCGAGGCGGCAGAGAAGGTCAGGGACTGTGGTGGATAGGTGTGGGTAGGACATTGATGGGTGGGAAAGGACGAGTTTGAGTGTGTGGAGTGGTGTTCAGTGGCATTGATCTTCTTTCAGCGTTTACGCCCTAAGATGGGCTGATTATGTAATGCGATGATGTATGAGTTTACAACTTTTTCTCAGGATCCTACGATAAAGTCAGATCTATTGATATATTATAACACGGGATAGCCTATTTTTTGTAATCTGCAAGGTCATCCTCATCTTCATCCTCATCTTCCAACCTTTCCATATCATCATCATTATCGATGGCTTCATAAGTCACCGAATCATGCTCATGTCTAGCGTTATTTCTCTTGTTCAACTCCTCAACAGTTGGTTCTCTTATTCTCAACTTGACAACATCCAAATCTGCTTCTTCCAATAAACTTCTATGTGACTCTTGGATCTTACGTCTTTTCAATTCGGATTTTGAAGAGATTGGATTGTAGAAAACAGTGGAAGTTGATGAATCAAACCTAAGTGCAATTTCTTGGATCTCACCGGTGAGTTTTGTCTGTCTTGGATCAAAATCTCCTCTTTTCTTGTATTCGTATCTCTCACCCTCTTCTGAGATTGTTCTTGGAACATTTTCACCCAAATCGTCAAGTTTTCTCTTCACAGCCTCCGCAGAGTCTGAATTAGTCGTATAAAAGGAAATCCAATCAACGTCTTCCAATCTGGTCTTTCTGAAAATAGCAGTCTGTAATTCTTTCTCAGTGAGGTTATCCATACTGTTTGAACCAAATTTAATCGTGGAGAAACTTTGATCCATTCTTGATACATCTGGTAATAATGACCATACTTTCTTGGCTTTCAAATGTTTCTTAGTTGGATGCTTGATTGTTGATGGATCTTTCAAAGACTTCGTAGCATTGGTGAACGTTGCCTCGATTGTTTGTAATTGAACAGTTGGATTATCTTCCGAACTCGTCTGTGGTGTAGCGGATCTCGAACCATTATGCTGGGCAGCAAGGGTCTTGGTGGAACCAATATATTCCGTTCTTCTTAGGAAAGAGACAGCTGGTTGGTTCTTCACCGTTCTCTCAATCTGTGGATCTCTCAACAATGCACGGTCCAATGGGTGGAGAGGTGGTGGCTTGATTTCAACACCGTTTGAGTCCAATTTCTTTGGTCTGTCGTCCAATCTTGGTTGTTCCGTAGCCTCAAAAAGAGAAGGCAACGCCACAATGTCTAACGGTAATCCCAAATCGTTGTTCAATGAGATCAAGTTGTTCACGTTCTCTTTACGCAATAACGATGATAACAAAGTTGACGATGCAATCTGTTCCTCCGGTTTTCCGTCATACTTCAGGAGTTTTGGTGGTAGGAGCGGTGGAGGGAGATCGTTCTGATACCTCACACGGGCAATATAGTCCTGGTTCTTCGACATGGATGATTATTGGGAAGATGATGGTTGTATTTGGTTGGAAAGTTGTCCTTCGTGGAGCTTGAAGTGTTGTGGTTTTGGTCATTTTGACCCGCTGGAAACGAACGAAATTTCGCGAAGATGCTGACTAAAAATCGATGTAAGTATCCGCATTGGGAAGGTTACCGTGTTTGGGAGCGATATATCTACGACTTGCAAACAGGAATATTAACTTTATTCTATTTACCCAGAACATCGAGCATGTCCTTTGTGCCTTGTCTCGTTCGAGTTCTTGACCGCTTCGGTTCCGAATTTGATGACACGGACGTCAGTCTCTCTTCAGCACCACTGTTGATAACACTGGCCAAGGTATCATTACTACCGATCCCGTCATAACCTATCTGTGTTGATCTTAGATCTTCTGTGTTCTCTTCAAAATCATTGCTTTGGGTCTCATGTAGGTTCTTCTGGAACTGTGAGATTGGAGCGCGACCGACAAGACGGCCCCATTTGTCTTTCCGCTTGTTTCGTATTGGTGAGGGGAGTTTTGGCAGTGAAGAAGAGGAAGAGGATCTTGAAAGTTCGTCATTTGCTAGCTCTGGTATTGCGGTTGATGTAGTTGTAGATATGGTGGCTGATGCTGTGGTTCGATTTGATGATGCAAGAGTGAGTGGTCTGAGCTTCTCTTTAAGATGTGAAAGTTTTGGACAGTGTATACAACAATCCTTCCCATTGATGTTCGATATTGAACCTTCATAGAAACTATCAAATAGGAACGTAACAGTCAAAACTGGTATTGAACATTTCCTTGCAAAGTTCAACTTATTTCTCGTGCTTTGTAAACTTGCTTGTGAAACGTTCTTCTTATAATCTTCATTGAAAAGAGATGGGTATTTCTTTGTCAAATGTTCACCGGATTTGGCTTTCAACAGATCAAAGTTAACAATCAATAAATCTCTCTCTTTGGTTAGATATTCATTGAATTGGAATCCTGATAGCTTTAACATTTTGGTGATGTGAAGCAATTCAATCCCTTGAAACCCGGTAACACAAACAGTTAAATCCGATGTATCCGTCAAGGTTTGATAGAATGGCTCACCCCATGTATCATCCTTGATGGTCTTGTAATGTAGACAACGTTCGATGAAAAATTCAGTCATTATTCTCGTTTCCGGATCCTTGATGACTCTATCCATTGGATAATCTGATGGTATTATGAGGTATGTTGATGTTTGATAGATGGAGTCGATAATCTCTCCACTGTGCGAAAGGATTGTCTTTTCAAGTCTTTTGGATTTCTCATTGGAAAAGTGTTCAATTTTGAAACTTATCGACTCAAACAATTTCGATGCAATTGATGGTTGAACATATGCTAGTCTTGACTTTGTTGTTTCATTGATGGGATCTATATTCTCTTGCTCATCAATCGCTGGGGCAACATGATCATCCCATGAGGTGTCTCGTCTTTCCAACACTGGTGTATGTCTCTTCGCCTCAGACATGATAGAGTTCCAAACCTCAGGTTTCTTTTTGATCTGTTCATCTTCTTCTACAACAATCCTTTTCCTTTTCCGTTTCAGATCATCCCATACTAAACAACTGTCCTTCCCTATCTTTTCTGGTTTCACTTTAAGAATATCATAGTATCCGAAAGTCAATGCAGCTTTCCTCTTCAATGAATGTAGAACCCACAAAGGGTGTATTATAGGAATCCCCCATTTGACACCTGAATCGTATCTTTTCCCGCTCTTAGAATTTGTAACCACACATGTAGAAGTGGACGTTAGTTGAATCGAGGCATTTCCTCCATTGTCATTGATCAAGTGTATCAAATCCTTGCAATCATCTTCACTGATCAAATCATCATCAACAATCCGTGAGAGACAGATCGTCATGCCGCTGAATGTCGGTAATAGGAACCTATCAATACTTAAAGCTGTGGAGTCTTTCTTATCTTCGTTATTTATCCATCGTGTGTGCATTTGCAGTATGGAATCCGGTGAAACAAACTTGATATCCGCTCTATTCTGTACTGAGTATTGAAACTTGGGCGTATCTCTGTCACCAACTATGAGCACCGTGACATCAGACATGAGGTTGTTCAGGTGTGTGCCACCCATGGCTTTTATTTTAGCAGCGACATCGGACTATGAGCATAGTTGTTAGTTACTGTGTGTGGTGGT
The DNA here is from genome assembly GCA_030565205.1 of Williopsis galapagoensis. Taxonomy (NCBI): domain Eukaryota; kingdom Fungi; phylum Ascomycota; class Saccharomycetes; order Phaffomycetales; family Wickerhamomycetaceae; genus Williopsis; species Williopsis galapagoensis. The sequence continues at coordinate 26,524 of JAJMBA010000074.1, forward strand.
AGGAAGGGTTATGGGGTACTTACCCTGACGTCCAGGCTGAGGGATGTAGAGCAGAACTTTATATCAGCGAGAGGGCGTGACATTGCATCTTCTATGGGCTTGTGTGGATGAAGCGCCGTATTTATAGGTCTTTTATAAGCACAGTTCATAGACATCTGTAGCCACCAATTGATCATAAAACACCAAAACGCGAAATTGAAATCGGGTTGCGCAGCCCTGCAACTGACTGACACCCGCACACCTCATTTTGAGGTTGCCATAGCAACTCTAAGTACCAAATACCGGGACCGACCCGGAAAAGCCCGGGCAAATCTTAATTGAAATTTGGGATATGCTCGACTCCCAAGCTTTAGCAACCAAGGGGTCACCTACTGAAGCGACACTGGGCAGTGTCTTCTCAGTATGTCTTATGCAGAGTTCGCGTGGTTTTTGTGTGGTATGTAACGTTCCGATGCCCCGACAGGCAATCAGACGAGTCATGGGATGACTCTCATCGCAAATCTGGGGCAAGCGCACTCTGATCCAGCCAATCCGGAGCAATGGAGAAGCTGACTTTCCTCACGTTGGACAATTTGCCCCTTTTCTAGAGGATATCATTCGTCGCTGGTCTCTGGTCTCGATAAGATGTGCGATTATAGATATCGCTAGAGACATTGCGGATGTTACTTGAAATAACATCGATCTACCCGTCCTTGCCTCTGGTGACCCCGGATATATACGTCACTGTAGTCTGAGATTCAAGCGGGAGCCGCAGTGGTCCTTGTCTATCACTACTCCTGGTTTAATATTAAGTTAAGTGCTATCCGTAGGTGGAACCACCCGGGGTTGTATCATTGGCTTCTTGAGTTTATCACATGAAAAGAAAGGGGCTACTTCTTCTGATCATTCGAAAACTAGCAAGCTGAATGGTTGGGGATAGGACAAAGTCCAAGAATACCACCCTCAGCATAAAGAAAACGGTCAGGGGTCCACGAGTAGCAGAGAAACATGTAAAATCATTTGCACCCACCGCTAACAGAACCCCAACAGGGTTGTTGTGAAGCTCCCGTCCCGCAGCGTGTATAGTTGTGGCCCCATGCACAGATTGTGGGGCATCCTGTCAAAAATGTAAAAAACCCCGGCAAAAGCCCCCCGTCGAAAAGTTCAACTTTCCCTTTATTTCCTCAAAACTATTTAAGCACCCCGCCATCCTGTGACATACTCCCGCAGGGCGGTTAACACCACATACGGCGCTTGATCTCAAACTGGTTCACATCGATCAATCATATGATACAGAACAGCATGGGTCACAAGGAGACTGCTGAGGAGACTGCCGCCGCCGAATCTTTGAAACTTATCAAGAGCGCTGGTAACGGCGGCTTGACCAGAACGTCACAGGCTTGCGATAGATGCAGGGTGAAGAAAATTAAGTGTGATGGTAAGATTCCAAGTTGCACGAATTGTTTGGAGATTGGTTATAATTGTCAAACGAGTGATAAGTTGACGAGAAGGGCGTTCCCAAGGGGTTATACAGAGAATTTGGAGAAGAATCTGATCATATTACAGAACGAAAATGCCCAACTTATCTCTGAGCTAGAGCGGATGAAGAAACAGTTCTTTGGAGGTGATGAAAGATCGCCATCTATTACATTGTCCAATAACGAAAGCGATAACGCATTGGTTGATCAAGTTATCAAGAGGGAATCGGTCGCTTCCATCTTCCCCCAGGAAAACGTGTTTGGAGGTGATAACTGTGATGGATTATCCAGTAACTTCTTCCGTTTTGCAAACTATATCGAAAGGGATAATTATGTTGGTTTGAACAGTTTGAATGTGTTGTTCAATAATATGTTACACAATTTAGGTTTGAAGGCAATGAATGAGTTGAAGTACCCAGAATTTGAACCTTCAAATGTTTATGACTTTGTTGTTAGCAAATTTTTAAACAAATTCCCATCAAAGACAAATTTGGATCTGCTGATCTCAAACCATTTTGAACATTTGAATATCATACCGATCTTGGATGAAGATTTGTTTTTGAAAACATATAAGGATAACTTCAATTCCATTGATAATAAGACCGAGAATTTGATCAATTTGTTAAATGGTGCAGGATTGGGATCCAATGATGTTGCTGAAGATAATTTGATCTTCATGACAATTTTGATTATCATTATTCAATTGAACAGTTCAATCTTCAACATCCATGAGATCCATAAATTGGTGACATCTTTGAATTTCTCTGTTGATTTGACAATTCCAAAGTTCCAAGCTTTATTGTTGTCACTTTACTTGTTCCAAAATAAGAACTGTTATAAGAACACCGTTATCAACTTGACCAATCTGGCTCATTCTTCTGTTTTGAGTCTTGGTTTACATTTGAACTATAACAACTTGGAGCAGATTGATGAAGAACACTCTACTATATCCAAAGATCAGAAGTTCCAACATTACTCAGTGAGATTAAAACTTTATTGGAGTTTCTATATCCTCTCTACAATTGCTCAGATTTGGTATGGTTTGCCACATGGTGGATTCTTTGATAGATTCCATGTTCCAAAATTGACGACGATCATCAATATTGATATGAATTTGACTAATACATTATCTTTGGTTGAGTTGTTACAAAAGTTTGAAAATGTCAATTTGATCTCAATCGGTGAAGATCCTGAATCTTTGAAGAAATTTGACACTTTCTTGGTTGAATGGAAAAGAAATTGTGGTTTTTCCAATTTGTTTAACACATTGACAAGTGAAAAGGTTGCAAGCATCCAGAACAGCAATAATGGCAATGATCAACATCGTTCCAAGAGACCAAGAATGAGTAGAAGCTCATTCACACAAGATGAAGTTACTAAGATCCAATTGAACTTATTTTACTTGACTTTGAGAATCTCTATCCATTTGAAGACTGCTAATAGTAACGATGACAAATTAACTTCCCAATCAGGTTATGTGATCACTTCTCTGGCTCGTGAATATTTGGCATACATCATAATCTTGGATAGAAAGAAAGAGTTGAACAATCTGAACAATTTTGAATTACATTTGGTTCCAATCAACTTTTTGAAGTTTTGTTTGATTTCAATGCTCAGTATTGTGAAGATCTCCAGAGATTATAACAAGAGTGCCAATGATCTGTTTAGTGATTCTACAAAACTCATCGCACAGACCTTGAAGGTTATCAGAAAGAGATACCCTGAAAACTTCGTCCTTTTCAAAGATATTATCAGTTTCATCAATCGTGAGTTCAATTTGGTTGATTTGGAGGCTGATTGCAATAACCTACCGCAACGTGGTCGGTCTTCAGAATCTTGTGATAGTGCCACTACTGGTTCCCTGTTTGCTGAAGATGATACTTCCTCCACTTCACCACCATTTGACAACAGCATGCATAACCACGGAATGCGTCATCATTCAACATTATCCGAGAGTTCTCGTGGCTCAACAGTCTCTTCGATATTCGGAAGCAATTATACCACAAGACTGGTGAACCACAATGGTCAACCAATGGTCAATCAAGCTGGTGAAACCGATACTTCCGCCATTGATGAAATACCAGATTTGGGTTCCAATTTGGATATGCTGTTTGAGTCTTGGAACTCAAGGGCTAACAACAATTCAATTCCAGAGGCTCAAAAACTGCAACTTATGGAACACCATGCAAACCATGCAACTCCAGTTATGGCTTACGACTTGAGCGTTTATCATCGTTAGTTGATCATCAAACCTCACATTTGGTATTAGTTTATCAGTCTACTCTATATTCAGAACTATTTATTATATTTATTGCAAATTTTTGTTTTACAAGTTAATAATGGACCGAATCGGACACCGCTGCTCGGGCGCATGTAACCTTTAACGGGACACCTTACCGTTTAAAACTCGGTTGCTATCTACAGCAAGCCCGAGCTTCATCAGGGGTCTGGAAAGTAGTATCAAAGACACTATAGAAGCATTCACTATATAAGGGACAAGAAGGTACCTGGTGCTATCATATAAAGATCTAATCATCATAAGCTCCGACCTACGAGCTTAACCGATCTCCAACAATCGACTTTACAGTTTAGAGGAGATGCGCTTGTTCCATGGAAGTGTGAGGAGTAACGAGTGGGGTGCCAGCCTTTCTGTCGGATGTATCATGTAGAAATCGCTAGTCACTTGTTGGGGCAAATCACTGGAAATCTTGGAATCTGGGGTAAGAAAAGGGGTTGGGTGGATGGATGACGCTCTTCTCTATCAGCGCGGGAAGAACGGGAGGTTGTTGGACCGAATCAATGCCACGGCACAAATTCATTGGTAGGTGATATTGCACCAATTGAGGTCACTTCCTCCTATTATTCCGTTATTGGATTGACTGTAGAATGTTTTGGTGAATATCACCCTTTTTCAGTGCGGGTTTTTGGCACATTTTTTGCAAGCGATTTCTTCAAAAGTGGGGTGAGTCCTTCACCAAGGGAGACTCCACACCTGGGGTGTATCAAGGGACGATCTTTGTTCCTTGGAATCTCTATAAAAAGATACACCGATCCCCAGGAAGTTTTGTACGAATTCAATGCTGCTCAATTGATCATATATCCCCCATTTGATCTTACCCCCTCATTCAGTCAATCAATCATGTCAAGAGTCGCTTTAGTTACAGGTGCTTCCCGTGGTATCGGCAAAGCCATTGCCAAACAATTAGCCACAGATGGATACAAAGTCGCCATCACAGATCTTGCCGTCCAAAAGGACCTTGCACAGGAGACCGTTGAAGAATTGAAGAAGATTGGTGGTTCAGATTCCGCAATCTTTATTGAGTCTGACTCTGCTAAGCGTGATGATGTTTTCCGTGCTGTTGACACCACATACAAACAACTTGGTGGGTTCAACACGATTGTGAACAATGCCGGTATTGCATCGGTCAACCCTTTGGTTGATGTCACACAGGCTGAACTTGAAAGAATCAACAGTATCAACATCGGTGGTGTCCTTTGGGGTATCCAAGCTTCTGCTGCCAAGTTCCAAGAGCTGAACCAGCCAGGTAAGATCATCTCTGCCGCCTCCATTGTTGCTCATCAATCCTTTGCCATGCTTGGTGCCTACTCTGCTTCGAAATTTGCCGTTAGAGGTTTGACCCAAGCTGCTGCCAAGGAATTGGCCCCAAAGAAGATCACCGTGAATGCTTATTGTCCAGGTATTGTCTTGACCCCAATGTGGGACTTGATTGATGAAAAGATGGGTGAGTATACCGGGACTCCAAAGGGTGAGACGGTCAAGAAGTATATCGAGACTATTGCATTGGGTCGTGGTTCTCAACCGGAGGATGTTGCCGGTTTGGTTAGTTTCTTGGCTGATAAGAGATCTGACTATGTTACTGGTCAATCAATCATGGTTGATGGTGGTATCGTCTATGTTTGATACACTGACTAGGTTCTATTCATGATGTGTATCCGTGAATCCTTCTTATGCTATTCTATTCTTTCTTTATGAGGCTGTGACGTTCTCGAAGTAGGCTACTCTTGCCGGCACCGCTCTGGGTACCGGTCCAACCCTTTTGGCTGAGGTTGGTGTGACCTATCATCCTACTATATATGGGTACTGATGCGACCTAAGGAGTTCCACTCCTTGTATACGATATCAAATATCTCAATTGACATATTATGTCTAACACTGAGGCTATCGTAGATTATATCCGATTAACTCCCTGACCCTTCCAGATAACTATCTCTTTTCCTTTTTTTTATAGGTTTACTTCTACACTCAAAGCTATGGGAGATGTTTTGTTTCAGCTTCAAGTATTCTTAGTTTCATTTTTTTGAATAATTTTGTCGAAAATATTATGTCCAAGTTTTTCTTCACTTTATTTGCGACAAAAAATGGGATATTTATTTTTTCTGATGATGAAGTTATTAGATGAACTTAAAATTGGAGACCATTATCACAGATCATGGCAGTGATGTAGAAATAAGATGCACCAACATTTCTCTCACAGCCATTGGTACAAGCGACAACTCCTTGATCTAAAACTTCGATCAGTTCTGTCGGAATAATTCCGACGCAGCCCAAGAAATCTCCAAAACGTAAACAGCGCTTTTGACACGATCATTACCAACTTCAACGCCGATCTTCACATACCCAATCCACGCTCGAACTCACATATACACACTGTCATGTCCTGGATAAGACTGATAGTGATACTGGCTGTCCATCTAACAGGACTCATACTGTTCTGTACGGGGTTCTTCCCATCAAAAGTCGTTCTTCAGGGTTATGGAGAATTCAACAATGCCAATGGATACGATCCACAGTTCAACAAAGTCGTTGTGATGGTTGTCGATGCCCTCCGAAGTGATTTCGTCTTCTCAGAGGAATCATCAATGTCTTTTGTCCATTCACTGATCAATAAGGGCTCAGCATTGGGATTCACCGCTTTTTCAAACCCTCCAACGGTGACATTACCAAGATTGAAAGGAATCACCACGGGATCTACGCCAAACTTCCTCGATGCAGTGTTGAATGTCGTTGAGGATGACACATCATCCACTCTGGCGAACCAGGATAGTTGGCTGTCACAGTTGAAACTCTCAGATAAGAAGATTCATATGTTTGGTGATGACACGTGGATAAAGCTATTCCCTGGTGTGTTTGATGTCAGTGAGGGGACCAACAGTTTCTTCGTCTCAGATTTCACAGAGGTTGATAATAACGTCACTCGTCATTTGGATCATGAGCTGAAGTCAGATGAGTGGGATTGTTTGATCTTGCACTATCTTGGATTGGATCATATTGGTCATAAAGGTGGTCCAAATTCCGTTTTCATGGCTCCAAAACAAGAGGAGATGGATGGGATCGTGGAGAGAATATATGAATCACTGGACAAGGATACATTGTTCGTGTTGTTGGGTGACCATGGAATGAATGAACTGGGAAACCATGGTGGTTCCTCAGCAGGTGAAACTTCTGCTGCATTGGTTTTCATCTCTGATAAACTTCAAAATTTGGAAAAATCTGCAAACTCTCCATTGAAGACAACCGAGGACTTCACATACCATAAAAGAATCCAACAGATTGATCTCGTCCCAACGATTGCAGGATTATTACACTTGCCTATTCCAAAGAATAATTTAGGTGTTTTCATTAGAGATTTCTTACCGTTATGGACAAACCCAAAACAACGTGAGAATGTCCTTAGGGAGAATGTTGAACAATATTCAAATTTTGGATATTATGGTGAACTACCAACAGATGAAGAAGAGATCTATGTATATTTGACCGAGCTGCAATCGGAATTGACCAGTTCAGCTACGAATTATAATTTGAATTTGATTAATATTGCACTGGTCTTACTTTTAATTGGGTCCATATTTGCTATCTTGAACTCTGTCAATCTTATTGGCTCTAAAGAGACATTGACACTCACTGGGATGATTGTTTCTTATGGTGTTACATCTTTTGGAAGCAGTTTGATCGAAGAGGAACATCAACTCTGGTGGTGGTTTGTCACGTTCTTTGTTACAATTTTCACATTCAAGAAACCATGGACACTTTTGATCATCATGACATTATTAAGATTCGTCAGGGGTTGGAATAACAGTGGACAAAAATTCGTTGGAGAAACGATGTCGAATTACTTGGAGGAGAATAGTTATATCAATTGGAGTTTATTCTGGGTCACAATCTCTGTTTACTTCTTCAGTTTGAGTAATGGTGGATTATCAAAACCTTATAATGGATTGGGATTTGTTTCAACTTTTTCAATCACCATCTTGTTGATCACTTTCAAACTCTTATTCTCTGTTGCCAATGGTGATACGATCCCAAAACAGTTGACATTATTCACCACATTCCCAATGGAGATCCTTGGTAAGGAGAATGCCCAGGATAGTCTTGTCGATATCTCAAGGCTCTTTTTCATTGCTGTTATTGGCGTTTTCACGTTGAGAGTAGTTATGCAGATCGCCCAAAAGAAATCATACTGGTTCTTTACGGATATTCATAACATTGTCACATTCTTACTTATTTTCCAATCATCACTTTCAAACATTGGTATCTTTTTGGTGTTGATGGCGTTGAAGTTTCAAATTGGAAGCCTTGTTGGAAAATTTAACAAATTTGATACATTGACCGTTGTTTCATTCGTCACGCTTGGGCTTGTTATCTTACAAAATTTGACATTCTTTAGCTTTGGACAAACAAACTCATTGAACACTGTTGATCTTTCCAATGCCTATAACGGTATCACCAATTATGACATGTTAGCAGTTGGATGTCTAACGTTTATGTCGAACTTTGCAGGTCCAATATATTGGTTATTCGCATCATTACCAATCTTTTTCGAAAACTCACAAAACTTGAAGATTGCCAAATATGAGGTGATGAAGGCAAGATGGACTACAAACTTGCTGTTCTATACTTTGAGTACGCTCTTCATCACTGCAAGTTGTTTCGCTCAGAGGTATCACCTGTTCATATGGACAGTTTTCAGTCCAAAGTTGTTATACACCATCGTATGGAACTTCTTCACCAATGTGCTTGTTGAGCTGGTACTCCTTCTACTTGTCACACTTCTCTAGAATGCATAATACACACACACATACACAGCATCACCCACTTTACCTGTAGAAAGGAGTGTTCAACCAGTGCCTTTTCTTGAGATGTTCGGATGTTTCGAGATTTTGAAAAAAACGAAATTTCGAAGAAGCCATTTCCAATGCTGGCAACGACACAGAAACAGAGGTTAGCGACCACAAACAACCACATATAGCCATGTTCAGAATCACAAAAGCACTCATATCCACCACCAGACAGTTCTCCACGTCGACTCTCCTCCGTAATGCTGCCGAGGCCGCTGCTAAGCCAACCACCACAGCCATCAAATCGTCATGTCCCGCTGGAACGGTGCTGAACCTCAAGATCAAGAAGTCTGGTAACGAGATCGTTGCGTTGGAGGACTCTGAGTATCCAGAATGGTTATGGACTGTGCTGGATACAAAGGCTCAACAGGAGAAGTTGGACCAAGAACCTGCAAAGAAGGCCAAGAGAGAGATGAGAGCTAGAAACAAGAAGACGATAAAGATGAACAACTTTATTGCTCAGATGTGAAGATGATCTGAAGAATACATGTATATACGACCAAGATAGCCCATATGTAGTGCCACAAAACAGCAATAAACCGTCCTCATCCACCATGATTTCGTTTCCAATTTCTCAGCCAAAAAATCCGCGGCGGAAAAGAAAAAAAAGTTGAACTTTAACAAGGTAAACAAACAACGAACTACCAACAACACAGCGCCAATAAACACCAGCCATGTCCTTTCAAGCCAGTCTGAAGAACCAGCAGATTGTTAAACGGTCCTGGCAAACCTCTACACAAACTACTACTCTCCGAGACTCCAAATTGGCCACAAGAAACGGCGTGGAGCTATACCTGGCCCATCGATCCACCATCAGATGTTCAACCGTTACACATTCCACAGAGTACAAGGTTTTGGATATACCCGAGATCAAATTCGAGATCAAAGGGCTGTTGATGAATGACTCAGGGACACTGATGGCCGTCTATGATGATGCGAACCTTGCCATCACTTCATTACCATCAACACAATTCATGAATCAGAAGGAATCATTACTATCAGTTCGTTCATTCGTCATTGATCTCAAATTATCTAAAGAGACTCACATCGTTGATCTGACATGGAACTCAATCTCTCGTTATGACTCCAACATTGTGATCCTATTATCCAACGGCACTCTAGTCTCATATGATCTAAACAATCCAAATCACAAGGCATCCAATTTGATCAATCTTAAGAGTTCCAGCAGACATCAGGTTGGAATCGCCAATGATGTCATCACAGACCCAGTATCAATCACATTCGGCTCACAATCCACATTATCAGGCGCATTGACACTATACATCTTGAATTCAGATGGTGATGTCTATTCAATCTATCCATTCATCCCATCTCCAACCATCGTGGTGTCCAAGACCCAAGTCGAGGACCTCTTGAACGAAACAGTGCTCGCTACTAATGAACAAGTAGACAATGGGAATATCACAACCCGAAGATCATTGATCAATCAATTGAGACTAGTCAAGGACCTCTGGTCGCAAGTGCCAACGGCAAAGTTGGAAACCAGGGGAACAGAAACATTACACATCCTTGAAGTTTCCCATGATGAGAAATTCACAATCCAAGGCCCTTTTTCAATCCAGCCGTACCATGATTGTCTATATGATGATTATGCAGTGGATATCACTGGTGTCATGTGTGATGATATGGAGATGTTGATTGTTTCATACAAGAAGAGCGGATTCTCGATATTGTTACCCGATGGTGGGATGATGATGAAATTCCAAGAAAGGGAATTTGAAGATTTTGTCTTTTTGGATAGTGCGGAGTCATTGGTTCCAAGACTTATCACATTGGAGTTTAAGCAATCGCAGAGCGCCAAGGAGATTTATCTATCGAGATTGATAGATGATGGTAAATTCTACTTCCAAAGAGCGGAAGGGATTTATAAAGTTGACTTGGATGGATTGTCCAAACAATTGAAACTGAGGGTTGAAGAAGGCGACGAGTCCAAGAGTGGGAAATTGGGTTCAAAGATTCAAGAGGTTTATAAATTGAAACAAGATGAATTGTTTGAAGGTTTATCCATCGTTCAAGATGAGACTTCATTGGAGAAATATTTAATAATCTTGACTAATCAAAACTATAAAATCATTCAAATTTCACAACCTATCACATCAGAGACAATTGAAGACAAGGTTCCAACGGATTATCAATACGATACACAATTGGGTGAACCATTCTTTGAAATTGAGAAACTTTTAACACAATCTAAATCATTCAAGATTGCAGCTCCACCAAATGCATCATCCAAAATCACAGCAGATGAAGTTTCATTACGCAATTTGGACAACGTTTCATCCCAGGTTATGAAATCATTGGTCAATTTGCACAAAGTTGGGTTGAGTCTGAATCATCGTGCCATCAATCAGAAAGTTGAACTGGAGAGACAATTGGATACCGCATTTGTAATCACGGGAAAGATACAAAGGATTGATGATAAGAAATCGGGAAATGTTACAAAAGTCGAAAGTATTACTGAGAAACAAAAATATTTGAATGAAAGGTTGGAAAATCTCAGAGGAAAATTACACTCAATGGGATCATTACCTCTAAGTTCATCTGAAAAGAGTTTCTTTAAAGAGATTCAAAACCTGGTCATTTTATTCAACAAATCTGCTAAACAAAGTATCAGTTTGAAAGATCAATTGAAATACATCCAGAATGGGATCTCAACGATAGAGAAGGAGGGATTGTACAATAATGATAATGTATCACAGAATTGGGATGAGATTAATGGTTATCTACAAGAAGGCAAAGTTTTGATTGATAAAACTTCAGAAACTTTGAAAAGTGGAACAAATGAGTTGGAGACACATATGAAGAATGTCTCTATATAATAACTTGATTGGTTGAATGATGATGTTTTTCTTTTGCGATATTGGGCTACACGTAGGTTCGTATTATTTTCATTTATCATAAGCTAATTAACAGTAAAAGGAGGTATGTGGGTATGGTCTGAGATGTGTTTTAGAAGTCTGTAACACGACCGTTGAAGGAATAATCACCATGTCTCAAAGGATCCTGTTTTGGACCACCAACTTCACCAGTGACTGGGTTGACATCACCTTCAAACTCTGGGATGGTTTTGAAAAACTCTGGTGAGAAGGAACCAATGTCAATACCGGCCTTATCAAGGTATGGAGCTGCCGTGGCGTCAACTTGATCACTGAACTGGGCGTTGTATTCATCGATCGCAGCCTGGGATGATGCGATGTGCTGTAAACGTTCGAATTCCTCTTGTTCCTCCTTTGGAAGCTTTGGTGGGCCTGGGGTGATGCCGAAATCGTTCTTGGAGGAGTAAAGTCTTGCTGGGGTGAGGGTGAATGTGGTTCTTGGGGTGACGCGTGGCAGTGCGAGCTTGGCATATGAAAGTCTGAGCATTATGAATGTGTGTGTGGTTGTCTGCTGCTCCAGGAAGGGAAGAGGAAGGGTGTCAATATTTGGTTTTATCTGCCTCGGGGTTTGACTTGGACTTGGAGGATGACATCATACACCACGTCAGCTCATCGGGTTACCCGGCCGGGCGGCTAAGAAAATTTAGCCATCACTAAACAAACATCAACACAGCTCAACACATCCCAACTGCTCGCATCAAAAAGCAATGGCTGACAACACAAACCCAATCAACCCAGTCATCGGCAAATTGGCCCCGCTCATCCGTGCCTCCGCTGGTTTGGCCTCCAATGACGTCAAGTTCTACACCAGTCTTGATAGCGCCATCGCAGAGACCCATGCTGATGCTTCCAACTCTATCTTGCGACTTATAAATGACCTTACTTCATCCGTGGAGACGTACGAAGGTGGTGAAATTACTGGTGATACAATCAAGGACAATTGGTCCACTGTGAGTAACTTATTGGATACTTTTTTAGAAAGATCTGATATCGCATATGATAATATGAAGAAGAAGAAGAATGGTAAGAATGATCAACAACAATCAGTCACATACTTGGATGATTCATCATCGATGAAAGATCAAGCTGCCAGTTTGAAAAGAATGGATAAACCACAGAACAGTTTCAAAATTTCAATCGATAACACAGAGACACATCCTTTCAAACCAAGGTTAACTTCAAAACCACATGCTGTTACCCCATTCCAACAAGTTTTCACCTTGACTGAAGAGGAGGAGAACATCCCATCACATTATAATCAACCATATGAGAATGAAATCTTGAATCAAGAATATAACCATTTGATATTGGAGAAATCTGAACCACAGCAATCTAAAGATTGGGACACCACAGAGGCAATTTGGGTTGATTCCATCCCAGTGCTTAATGAAATGATTGAACAGTTAAGAAACGTTACTGAAATCGCAGTGGATCTCGAACATCATGATTATAGATCATATTACGGTATTGTCTGTCTCATGCAAATCAGTACAAGAGATCAAGATTGGTTGATTGATACATTGGCATTACGTGATGATTTACAACCATTGAACACAATTTTCACAGATCCGAACGTTACAAAAGTCTTCCATGGTGCATTCATGGATATAATTTGGCTACAAAGAGATTTAGGTCTATACGTTGTCAGTTTATTTGATACATATCACGCTTCAAGACAATTAGGATTCCCAAAACATAGTTTGGCATACCTATTGGAAAGATTTGCCCATTTTAAAACATCCAAAAAATATCAATTGGCCGATTGGAGAATACGTCCATTAACGAAACCAATGAGAGCTTATGCTAGATCCGATACACATTTCCTTCTAAACATCTTTGATCAACTCAAGAATTCGTTACTCGACTCAAATAAGATGGATATTGTCCTTCATGAATCAAGAAAAGTTGCCATCAGAAGGTTTGAATATTCCAAATTCCGCCCATTGGTGCCTACACAGGGTGTCGTTTCACCGATTGAGAAACCGGAACCATGGAAAAGTTTACTATACCAATACAACTTACCAACATCCCGTGAAAAGATCGTCAAGGTTTTATACGAATGGAGAGATTCATTGGCTAGAAAAGAGGATGAATCACCAAGATACGTCGCTTCAAACCAGGCATTGGCCTCCCTTGTTGCATTGGCTCCAACCGATGCTGCGGGTGTGTTATCATCAAGTAATATGTTGACGGAACAGATTCGTAAGAATTGTAAGGTTATTGCTCAATTGATACAGCAAGCTTTGAAGGAGGTTGAGGTTGAGGATATTGAATTGATGAATGAGGCTACTTCGGGTAAGGCGCAATTGGATAAGGAGGAAATTACGATAGAGAATGTTACCAAAGGTGAAGAGATTTTCAATTCATTGGTTTCATCTGATCCAGTGATTAAATCAAAATTGAAATTCACAAATTCTTCACAAGTGTTTTCAAAGAATATGTTATCATCAATTGTCACATTCACAACAGGGTCTAAGCAAAATACTGTGGATTTGGTTGATAGAAAAGAATTGATAACTTTGAAATTACAACAGTTCAATACGCCCAATGGTATTGATATTGGTAATGTTATTGAAGACGTTGAACCAACTCCTGAGCCAATCGAAGCTCCAAAGATTGAAACTCAAGACGTCAAACCAACAGGGCAACCATCTAGATTATTCGAAGATACAGAAGATGTCATTGCATTGAAGGCAAGAGAACCAAGACAGAAAAACCAACCACAAAAGAGAGTTCAACAGCAAGGTGAAGCATTCGATTATAAGACTTCAGAAAAGGTGATCGTGGAACAGAGTTACAAGGACAGAAAGAAGAACAAGAGACCATCAACGGCATTCGATCCATATACAAAAGAATCTGAAGGTCCAAGACCTGCAAAGAAACAGTCCAAACCACAACAAGGTAGAACTGCAACTTTTTCAAATAAAAAGAGACGTTGAATACAATGTTTGTTATGTTTATAATTCAATTCAATCAAATTTATATATTGCTCCAAAAATGTAAAAAACCAAGTCTATTGATATCATTTCTATTACATGTACTTCTTCAACTCAGCCAATCTGACAACGGCCTTCTCCAAAGTAGCATCATCCTTACACAAAGCGAAACGAAGCAAGTTCTCAGCAACGTGTTCATGCTCAGTGATGTAGAACTCAGTTGGTGGGATAGCAACAACACCCAACTCGTTGATCAACCAGTAAGCATTCTTGAAATCCCTAGCACGACCATGGAACTCCTCTGGGTAAACGTAATCTTCTGGGATTTTAACCTTGGAGAAATCAACCAATAAGTAATAAGCACCATCGGCAATGGTGTATGGTAATCCTAAATCTTCAAAGACCTTGGTGAAGATAGCATACTTCTTCTTGTACTCTTCACGGGTCTTCTCAAAGTATCCATTCTCCTCAGTTTGTAACAAAGCAGAAGCAGCAGCCTCTTGGAATGGAGCTGGGGTGGAGAAACAGATTCTGGTGTGGGCTAATGAAGCATATTTGATCAAGTTTGGGTTACCAATGATCCAACCGATTCTCCAACCAGTAGCGGCAAAAGACTTACCAGCGGAGAAGATGGAGAAAGTTCTCTCATTGAATTCTGGTGACAAAGTGGCTATTCTTGGGAATTCTTCACCGTAGTACAAGTTCTCGTAAACCTCATCAGAAATAATGTAAATGTTGTGCTTAACGGCCAATTCACCAATCTTGGTGAGTTCCTCCTTGGTAAAGATCTTACCAATTGGGTTATGTGGAGTGTTCAAAACGACGAATTTGGTCTTTTTGGTGATAGCAGCCTCAAACTCTTCAAAGTTGATAGTCCATTCTTTACCTTCAACGTTACGTTCTGAAATTTCAGCAGGTGGGTGAAGTGGGACATAGACAACTTTTCCACCTGGGATCTCAATGTTGGAAATGTATTGATCAAAGAAAGGCTCAAAGACAATAACCTCATCACCTTGTTCTAAGAAACCGGTCAAGATGGTCAAAAGAGCTTCGTTAGCACCAGTTGTGACTAATATTTCATCGGTACCAACGGTTCTACCATAACGCTTGGAGTAAGCTTTGGAAATGGCATTGAGCAAACTTGGCTTACCCTTGGTGTGTGCATATTGATTGTTGAGTGGGATATCCAAAGCATCCTTAGCGGCCTTGATGGCGAAATCTGGTGGAGAGTAAGAGAAGAAACCTTGACCAAGGTTGATCAATTCTCTATCACTCTTAGCAGCAGCAGCAGCGGCGGACTCATTGATCAATGACCAGACATCTTTACCGGATGTGTTGAAGTATGGGTTGTGGGTTGGGAGGTTAGACATGGCTCTTGATAATCGCAAAGGGGACCTTATCGTTTTCAAAAAAGACATAGACAGAAGGGTAGACAAAGAAAGGGAATTCGTGAATCATTTCCAACTGCTCACGATATATCGGCCCTGACAAAGCATAATCACAAATTATTGTGGCTGATATGGCGTGCGGGACTGGCTTTCGACGCGCTCCGCCAGCCGTTTTGGGACAATTTCCGGAGTTCGGCCGAACTGGGAAAGGTGACGCTCCGGATCATTGTACCATCACCATTGCAAGGAATCAGCATGAACACACGCACTGTTGGATGTTATTACACAGGGAATGCTTTGTGATTGTTCCTTCAACCCACCATGTGAAACCGCGATGTCTGTATCTACTCCTTTGCCACGAGTTTTATCATTTTACCAAGATCTAATCAAGAATCAAGAGGAGGGCGGCAATCCAATCATTCATGAGCGATATCAGGGTTAGACTATAAGTATGTGAGAATGTAAGGATATAATAGAGAGGGATATTACGATGACTACCGAACTGTGTTATTTTCTATCGGGCACTATCAACATCAACCTGTACATCTTGAAGAATTGTTTTTTGAATATATGAAGATACAGATATATTCTTTTACCGCTCAGAACAAACCATCCAAATTCCTTCAATCCTCTGGCAATCAATCAACTCAATGTTGAGTTTCACCATGACGCTACAGTTGTATTGTCACCGTTATCAAGTAAATTTTTGGTCTTCACTTCCATGGATTTCATGTTTGAATGTGGGCTTTTCTCCAGTGTGGGGTATCAGAGATGTGTTTAGCAGATCTTTTCAAGATTCATTCTGATTCAAGAAGGATAATGTCGGATCAAGTGCTAAGCTACCAGATCCATTCATTCATGCTACAAGCTCATGCCACCTCCTTGGCCCGGCCTTTTGAAAACAGCTTGGGATCAACATATTTGCGATATGCGATGCTCTACTGGTCATATTGATGCTTGCTATGCTACTCCACGAGGTGAATTTAGACCTCAATAGCCCCACTTCGTGATCAAAATGCACACTATTGTTTCACATACTCTTTTCACCAGACTATTCCAGGTTCAATGGACAAACACCATTCAGACAGACTTTATTAAAGAAAGGAATGGTCGTTTCGATTATCAGTTGTTTCAGAGGACTGTAAACAAGCAATTCGTGAGAACTCCACAGTAGAATCCCTACCCCGTACCAGATCAGTCCAATTTACAGCACCGGTGAAGTCCTGACGAAAGCTGGCAAGGACTAGAAGAACCCAAAGGACACTTTCAATGCACAAGATCATATTTTCCTTACAGTTAGAACTCAAATATGCAGCTTATTTTGAAGCATTCTAGTTTCACAGTTAAAGGATTGAGACACCAGGTAATTCAAAGTTCAAACCAGAAAAAACCAAGAGTACCTATTCTAGTCTTCTATCACCACTAATTTTATTGCACTATATAGTATTTCTGAGGGTATATCGGTGGAAAGACTGGAAAAATTCTGGGATCAACTTCTCAGTTGAGCACGATTATCAGAAAGCTCAAACAAACTAAAATTAAGCAGCTACCCACTTCAGTATTCCTTTCACTGGCAAATGCAATGAAACAGTTTTGAAACTTTTAAACGAACGATCTAACTCCACTTTGGGTAATAGGGTGCTGAAGTGAGGGTATAAGATTTGTACGATTCATGTTGACAAAGTACTTTTCTTTGATTTATATTAAAAGTATATATAAGAAGCATAAAGAATAAATCAGCAGATACAGTCCTTCTTATATATTAGCGATGGCTGTATGGCTCTAGAATGAATGACAAGCAACCTAATTCTATGGTTATATTATGGTTATATGGTTGAATGCTTGCATTGGCAATGGTTGTATGTAGATCATAGATCACCATGATGTTCAACACCCTCTCTCGTTCTATGTCTTGTATTTTACTCAATCTTTCACTTAGAATTGTAGACATTATAATCGATGTTCTATTATAAACTTATTTAAATCATACTAACAATAAAGGGATCCTTCGTCCCCTTTCTTACTGATATTGCCTGATATATTCTAGTAGACAAGTCAACTGTCCTTTGAAGTGTAGATCTCCATGTAATTGGAGCACCAGCAAGCTTGAAGATAAAACCAGTTGTGGATCTTCTTGTTTTCAAGTCATTAGCATAATCGGCATCTGTATATCCTCCTAATAATGATCCTGTCTTGGTATATGTGATAGTGAAAACTGCAGTCCCCTCTAAATAGCGAAGTACCTTCTCTACAGCATTCATATGAACTCTCTTGGAATTCTGTAAACTTCTCGATAATACCCCGAGGATAAATGATATGTCATATCTGCCAACGTTAGCAGCAAATAACAACTTTCCAACAATTGATCTGAACTTCGTTCCACCAACTTCAATGGAATCTTCAGCCTCTGGACCTGTTAATGCTTGTCCAACTGTAGCAGGAATATCATCACGAGCAGCATCAACCATACCAGTCTTCCAAAGTCTTCCATCATTGATCCAATGTAACTCTTCAATGATAACTCAACAGAACAATCCTCTCTTTGTTTGACATCCGATCCCAAGAATTTGCGAACCTTACCTAGGTCTCTCATCTTATAAGTAACCATCAGCAACTTCTTCGTTTATCTTAACTCTTGTAATTTACTCAATCTTTCACTTAGAATTGTAGACATTATAATCGATATT